>VYZQ01033594.1:69258-80716 GCA_013400655.1 Mystacornis crossleyi | reverse complement strand
AAGACTGGCAGCAGAACAAGTAAGTTTGTATGTATTAGTGGAAATGAATGAGTCAATTTAGTTGGTGGAGAAAATTATAGTGTTGTGAATAGAACTGTGGAAAACCAGCCAACTACTATTTTCTGTTTGGAATTATTTTCACACAAAGAAAGACAGAACTACCACAAGTTATTTTTGAAAGAAGGGACAGTAAGGCTATGAACTTTATTTTTACTTTAAATGAAAAATACATCCTGCAGAAAATCAGTATCTTCACCATTAAGTGGAAAATTNNNNGCAGAAAAGATAAATGCAAGAGATGCCTTGACTTTTCCTGCCAAAGATCCTATTAAACTTGCAATGCTTAAAACTCTAGCTTTAACGTACCATGTATGCTAACTTTGGTATTGGATTCTTTCACATCTCTCATTGTGCTGCTGCTGCACAGTTCTGTATGTCTCTTTTTCCTCCTGTTACTCCCTACTCACACACTGTATCTAAAAGGGGTGTGCATGTATTAGTCATCTTCCAGTTTTATTTGTCCTAACAAATACTTGAGTACATTCTGGAGTAATTAAAGATATGAAGAGGAAGGCTGATTTTTTGATAACTTTGTCAAAATAAATTGTGGTCTGATAGCCATGAGGGTAATCACATTTAACAGAACTAAAATGATACAAACACTATTTTAGTCTCAGTTGTAAGCAAAAAATGGGACAACTCTTGCTGATTGTACTTGAGAATGGCATGGTGATGCATATCATTACAAAGTCAGTCAGTAGCATCTCTGGATGAAGTGAAGGCTCCAAAGAGTCCCTCAAACTAAAAACCATCTCATGTTAACATATCCAAAAGGTGAGACCAACATCATGCAACAGTAGCATTTTCTTCTTTCCTTCAGTGAAACACGTGTGTTTTCTTCAATGCTAAAGACACCTGGAACACCACTTCACCCGTGTTTTGCATCCCTCCCTTGTATGAGCCCAACAAAAGGGGGGTGGTGTTTTAAGATAGGTCCATGAAATAAAGGGTTAAAACAGCAGAACCTGGTGGGAGGAAGGGTCTTAACCATTGTGGTAAGACATCAGAGCAGTCCTTGAACAGCTGTATCAGCACAGGAAGAGCAGTGAATTGTAGCTAGGAGCAGAGCAGCAGGGGTGATAAGGGCAGTCATTTTTCAAGTCAGCTTTACTGCCAAAGAAATTGGTCATGTAAGTACTCCATAAGCAGCAAGTTGAAGAATGTTTCATAATTATAGCCTCAAACCTCAAGCTGGAGACAGTACAAACACGTTTTGGTTTTTTTCAAAAATATCATACCAGCAAAAATCAGGTTCTACTCTGAAAACTCTTGCCCAGTAGACACTATAAAATTGCTTCTAAAGGAGGTCCTGAGAAAACCACTCTTAAGAAACAGCAACAAGTAAAGGGGGCTATAACTGGTTTGAAAATTCAACCAAATCATCCTACAACACTGTCTTATAGTTGAAAAGCACAAGTTATTTGGGCAAATTATGTTCTGTATTTCTGCTGTCAATCACTTAGCAAATATTTTTCTTTAACAAATGTCACAGCTCCAAGCATCTGCTTAAAAACAGAAAACACAGAACCCAAAAACCACCACCATCACATCTCAACTCTTCTGAAATTAAGACCTTCATAATACCATTTTAGCTCCTGAAAGTAGAAAGCTTCTAAAGAGACATCATCCATAAAAAAACCCAAACCAAAACAAAAACCCAACAATCCCCAAAACCGCCAGAAGAACAGGATGAAACTACACAAGGTGCCAAGTATACCTGGCACCTATGGTAGAACAAAATCACGGAATGTAGCTTTGGGCATCTGGCATGAAGGTAGCAGGGGTGTCCTCTCTGCCACCTCTGTAGCAAGAGCTGAACTCAGCTACAAGACTGAGGCAAGAGTAACACCNTTTCTTGACCCACTTTCCTTTTTTACCAGGTCTTGCCTGTTTTTTCTCCATCCTCATTTTCTGTAGTTTCTCCTTCTCAAGGAGGGCTCTCATGTTTTATTAGGAATAAATTGATATCTGTTCCTAAGGAAAAAGCCAATAGAAACAGTGACTCAAAGGAGCTACTTAAAAAAAGCAAGAAAAAAAACAAGTGTAGGACATTCCTCACTCCCCATGCCACAGAGTTTTACAGACCATGCCCTCTAGCTAGTCTAGATGAGAGATGTCACTTACATAGCAATTACATAATAATTCTTCACATGGACATAATTCCATCCTTGCCAACCTTCTCCTGAGTGTTCACCTGAGATGCAAGGTGTTTGATGTTCAACACCAACACATGGTATTAAGTATTAC
The DNA here is from genome assembly GCA_013400655.1 of Mystacornis crossleyi. Classification (NCBI taxonomy): domain Eukaryota; kingdom Metazoa; phylum Chordata; class Aves; order Passeriformes; family Timaliidae; genus Mystacornis; species Mystacornis crossleyi. Next base: position 78,409 of record VYZQ01033594.1, on the reverse strand, counting down.
TTAACAACGAGCATTGTTAATTGAAACTGAAAAACCCCAAACTCTGAACACATTCACTTAAAGTTCAAGAATGTCCTACCTTGGAGTTCAATATAAAAAACCTAGGTTAATATGCAAATGAAATAAATTCTGCATTTGAATATTAAATGAACAGTTGGATGATGATGTAGGCAGTATCAAAAGAGCAATCATTTTGGCAGAAAGCACGTCATAACAGCAGACCAAATTTAGATAGAAATGTAACTTTCTTAGGTATTAGTGCAATCTCTGAAAAACTGAAGCCAGTTTTGTTTAGTGTCAGTTTTGCATCTGATCATTCATCCTCAAGAAATTCAAAGGAAAAAAAATTGTTAATTTGCAAAAGAACCAGGAAACACCCTAAAAACCACTACAAAGCACTACACACCCTCAAGCTCCCAGGCAATTCCACATCCCGTGAAGTTGCTGTACACTTAAACAAATTTCAAAACTTGCTTGTTGTGCAAGCTGATATTCATACAGGCCATTAAATTAAGCTAAAAGATCTAGCATCTCATTTCTCTCTGAAGTTCAGTTCATGTAAACATGTATCACAACAAATGCAGATTTTTTCAGCTAATGGAGAGAATCCAGCTTGAACACAGGATGCACTGTTGCAGTCTACTGCTTTAGAATGTTTAACCCATAGTTCCCAAAGCACAGCACCAGTGCTGGATTAGCAGGGTGTGCTTCTCACGACACAAGTTTTCACAAGGAACAAACATACAATTTAGGCATTGAATTTTTTCAAAACTGCCCAATATAAAATAGTCCTCAACAAGTCAATGAAAACATACCTCCTTTCATCATACCTGCTAGAGGGAAATACCGTGATCTTTCAAATCGGCTGGGCGTGATTTTAACTATGTAATGCTTTTCCTCTCTCACACTTTTCAATGAGAAATCCTGATCAAACCACAACCTCTATCCTCCACATTAATCTATGGATCAGTTAATAAAATGCTTGAATACAGGTAATTTGCATTAAAAACTTTATCTTAATGATAGACTTTGATGCAGTTAAATCACATTTTCACCCTGTGCAAAGTAAGGCTAGATTATCACAGGCTTAACGATCAGAATTCACATACACAATAAAACTGTTACTGCTACTTGCTACAAGACAAAGAATTTCAAACTGCCTAACGTTATAGTAATCAAAACTAATCTTAATTACTGTAACAATGCAACTGCTGAAGTAGCAGAGCACATACACCCTTAATTACGTCAGTTTGTGAGAGGGAAAAGCAAACTGATTCTACGCACAGGCAAAGTAACGGTCTTCTCTATCTTTCAAGTTTCCATGTTCTTGCCAAAAATGCACCTTCCTTTGTTTTAATTCCTTGAGCCACGTGGCAGCTGTGGATGTCTGTGGGCTTACAGACAAGTGCTAGCAGCAAGTGCAGTATGCTAATGAATACATACTTCCTGGAAGCAGCTCAACCAGAATGAAATAGAAGAAACAAAAAGTTCCTGATATCCTCTGTTTAAATATTACAGTAGTTTAGGAAAAGGATGCAAGTTACCAAGAGGTAGAGCAATAACAAACTAACAATTATATTTACAAAGCACCCAACAGTTTAGATATTCATTCACCTAGCAACATTTTAAAGGAGGATTTCCTACCTCTCTTGTTTTAATATCACAGGTAAGATAGACTAACACTAAAGNCGAGGCATTTGCTTCAAGATGAATCTATCATCTGTTTTAACATCAGACAGAGGCAACAGGGTTAATGCAAGCAGAACAGCACCTCTCTGCCCTTCCTAAGGGGAGAACATGGCTCAAAATGCTCATCAGGCTTTCTCTGGTAGCAAAAATCTTTCCTATAATATAGCTGATCCCTTTCTCAGAATGTGAACACCCATAGGGCTCTTACATGCAGAGCATATTTATATGCCTCCCTTCAAAAGTATTGCTCAGAACTACAGATAGATGACATCCCAATGTAGAGAAAGGGATTGTTTATTCTGAAGTCACGAAAATTGTGGCTTTAAAACCCCCCACAAAACAAACACCAAGGTGTTTCCACACCTTTAATGCGTAGCATAGCGTTGAGAAGTTAGCCTAACCCTTACTACATGTATAACAAGGAATACATACCAAAACTCATTCTATCAGAAGCCAGCAAACACCTTTTCCTTCTGGACAGGGAAAAGCAGAAAGTAATTTATTGGAAGAAATAAAAACTTTTTTATATTTCTTAATTTGAATATCAAATTGGAAAAAAAAAACAACAAAAAACAAACTCAAAACAAAAAAGACCAAGTAAATACAAAACTAAAAACTTGAACAGGAAAAAAAACCCGTGCTTCTAAAATACTATTGTCTTAAAGACCCATATGGCAAATGTAGGGATAGAAACAAGCAATGCTTTGCTGTATTTTTCTCTATCTTCATATAGCCCTAGATGTCCAACTGCTAGATGGTCTCTCACCAAAAACTTGAAGTCTTGAATTAATTCGTTCCATGAACAAATGCAGATGAGAAAGTGGTAGTTTGGAGTAATAATTTTTTCAAGAAGTAAGCAGGGTGAGGTCTTAAAGAGCTCAATGCTGAAGAAAATAGACTCCTTTTTCTTGCCACCTGACGATTTCATTGCCAATGGTGCTTTCAGCACTTCTTTTGAATCTGTCTCTTGCCATCTGACACCTCAGTGAATTGATTTGGTGTGCAAAAATAATTATGGATAACCCAAAGAGATAAAACCCACATTGTTTTCTGCCTATGTAAAAGAGCTTAACAGTGGATTGGAGAAACACTTTAATTGTGACCCATGAAGGGTCTAGGAATAAAACCCGATTTTTCAACAGCGCAAGTCACCAGATGGGCTCAGCTGTTTCGTGAAACCTTACTCTTAGCGGATGTGATTCTGCTGAGATGTTGAAGAAACAGCAAGGGAGATGGCAAAGAGGCCCAAAGGAGCCCTGAAGAGACTCTTGTTTACCACTGCTGATCCCAACACCACAGGCAGGGCAGTATCTCCCTTTAGCATATCCTCAGTATCTCCCTGCACAGCACACCCGCTAAACTGCTGTATCCCAATTCTCTTGCTACACAAACCGAGTCTCACTTCCATTTCCTGTCTGTCAGTATTCATCTTATTTTCCAAAATAGAACACGTGGATTTTTTAATGTTGTGTTTGTACAAACAAAATGGGGTCCTAGCTCATGACTAGCCCTCCTGAACACCGGGGTGACAAAGAAATACAGTGTGTGTAATCCTTTCCCCACCATAGCACGGGAAGGAAAAAAAAAAAAGGAAACAAAGTGATTTTATCTTCTAGTTTTGCAACTCTAAGACAACATATTTCTCACTTCACTTACCTCCTCAGAGCTCTACTGCTACTTTGTTCTCTTTCCCATTTCCCAGGAAGCATTTCTACCTCACAGTGGAGAAACTGCTTATGGTAGGAAAATACTTGCAGTACAGCCTGAAACCACAGCGCTCTTTTGGCAACAGCAGTAGGTCAGGCAGCTCCTATTTAGTGCCTGCTATCCACTCTCTGTGCCATAACCCACCTGCACTGGTACAATTGCTTGGGTGGCTGCAGTGAACTGGATCAGGAAGCCAAATCCAGGTTAACTAAAGTCCCTTCTGCCTTCCCTTTTCTGTAGGGTTATTTTTAACCTAGATCAATCTCAAATTCAGTTCACCTTGTTGTCTCATAAATAGTTGCTCCAGCACACTTGAGGGCACAGTGACAGGAAAACAAGTGGCAAGGGATAGAAAAGCAGAACTGCAACTGAAAGAAATGCTTATGAAATAGCACCTTGCACCTGAAACACAGCTTGAGAGCAGCACTGCAGGGTAGACTTTCTACCAAGTTCTAGACCTAAATTTCACAATTTTATAAGGAAAATCCCCACTGACTCAAGGTTCCTAACACTGAAAACTTTGCAAGCTTAAATGCTAGAAGCACTGATTAAATAAAACAAAACAAACTTCTCTACTCCAGAGATGATCTGGAACTCACCTGTTGTATAGCAAAAACAATATTCTCTCTAATCAACTGCTGTAGTTTAGGAAAAAAAAGCATCTGGACAAACAAGTCCTTTATGATGTCTAGTAAGGATGCAGACAAAACAAAATCTGACAGCTGTCCAAAAGCCTTTCCAAAGGAGCTCTGTCCAAAGGAGGGATTTGTCGGCTTCAGAAGAACTTTCACTACCTGGAGAAGACTCCCTGCCATCCTGGCACGGAGTGGAGCAGAGCCCTCTGCTCCACACTGTAACCTGCAGGGCTGCATCCTTACCTGCTGCTCCCTGTACCAATGAGAGGCTTCATTTCTGCAGCACAGCAAAGCCTTAATTAGGCTAAGGAACAAAGTGACTTAAAAGAATATGAGAAATCCCAGCATTATTCAAGATACTACTTTTGACTGTGTCAGTTCTACAAATGTGGATATATGGGTAAATGAACAAACGCTAAACAAACGCGGCAACAAGGGAATGCCAAGTAATTTAAAGCACTCTGTCTTTAAAGCAGTCTGAGCCTGTAATAAAGGCCTAACCACAACAGCTAAATACAAACCAACTTATCACTTGGAGGCCCTTCTGGCCTTTTGTTATGCTACCACGTGGCTATCTTCAATGAGTGATAACCTCTCTCTTTGCTAGTCCAAGCTGTGAATAAACATTTTGTTTTTAATTAAAGCAGAATTTTCAGATGGTGCCTCTCTTCATATGGTGCATACTGGTAGTCTTACATTGGTGATTACAGCAGAGGAATTTTCTGATATTTCTTCAGCAAGGAATTACAACTATTTCTTATTTTCTTATTGCTGAAACCTACCTGATTAATAGATGATAGAAGCCCAGTATAGTAGGAAAGAAGCTTTATATACATTGTTTAGAGATGTTATTCATGCAGACCATTCCAGCATCACTCCAATATATATTGTTAATTACTCTTTATACAACAGATATTTTAGCTGATGTTCTAATCCAAGAACAAGGCTCCAAAAGCTACCCATTTCAAAATTGGAGAGCTAAATACAATGACCAAAAGAAAAAAGACACTCTCTGTTGAATAAAACTACACTCTGATCAAAAACACTCAAACAAGAGTCTCTGGAAAAGTGACAGGGAATCAGCTACCTTGGGATAGTAATAGATACAGAGCTTTTCACCTCTACTTCACAGATTTTAATCTAATCAAGGTCAGCAGTGATAGAGCCTTGCCTCATCTAATCTTTATAAGAAACATACTTGTGGTCTCTTTCGGTCTTCAACAAGAAAATACAATAGAAAGACCCAGCACTGAATGCACATGAAAAATAAGAAGAAAACCCCTCAGTTCTTAAAAAATGTACCCAGAAGAGGTTAAAATCTATTGGAAAAAGAAAAAGTAGAAGGCTGTATCTTCCTATCAAGCACAATTCAAAGGAGCACTACTTAAAGAATAATTGTAAGAGTTAAAAAGCAAAGAATTGACTATAATGGGAACTCTGTCATACTGAAGATACTGTAGGGAACTCTTTGAGGAGAAGGAGGAGCGAATGAACCTAAAACTCACATGCAGAATACACATCACACATGCTGTACTTGGCTATTTAAAGAGCACAGAAGTTGAAGTTAGTAAAATCATGCTGGATTAATAAAGCTGGAGATCTGGCTACCAGGTAAGAAGATACATGTACAGAATTATGCTTTGAAAACCATGTATCATTTCCTTTTAAAACACATTTTAGGAGCAATTTGCTACCACATACTGCCACAGAAAAAGCAGCAAAGACCATATGAATCCCAGTAAATAAAACTCAGAAACCAAGCCCATGTCATCAAGATCTATTGGAAAAAAGAGAAAGTCTACAAATCCTTCAGTCCCTAAAGAGTGTATTCTAATCACCTGGTCTCTAATCCAGTTTCGTGGTTACAAAGGAGGAGACAACATCACAACTAAGTACTCCTAAATCTGTGGGGGGAAAAGGGGAATGGACAATGGGAGAAACAACCCAACAAAATACACAAACAAAACATCAAGTGGGATTACTATTAATTTATAGCCAAACTTCTTGCTGTCATGTATGACATCGCTTTGCATATTCTAATAGGGCAAATAATTCAGAGCCATACATCATAATTACTTTAAAAATCTGTATTATTGTGTTACCTGAAGTAAAACACAAAACTTTCTACAAACTACATACTTTTGCAGGGCTGATACTCATTCTAGTTTAAAAAGTAGTTCTAGTAAAGTTAAAACATTCCTGTTTCATGTAAAATCAATAATGATTTTGAAAGCAACAGGTTCACTTGCTGAATTAAAAAGTTATGTGACCTTTTTTAAACCTCAGATGTGCTGTAGCTATGTTTCATGCTACTTTCACAAATTATTCCAAGATAATGAATAATAATAAAGCTAAAATTTTCCTACATTAATTGCAACAAGTTAAGGAACACTCCCTGTGGCCTTTTAAAAAAAAAGTAACTTACTACATGTTGATATTTTCAACTTCTAGGTTGCAAACATTCTCAAATACTGTAAATTGAGCAGCTGAAAAAAACCCAATAAATAATGAAGAGAATAATTAAATTAATATTAGGATGAGAAATCAAACAGAGTAACTTTTATGGCAACTGAAAATAGTTCTCTCCAGATTTCAAAGGAAAAATACTTATATTACTATGCTAAAAGGCCCTCAGATAGTGTAGGTTGCTGTGCCCTGTGGAAAACCATGAAGGCATTTAAAACAGATAAAGTTTAAAATGGGTACAGAAACCTTAAGCTTCTCGTTACTAAAAGACAACTTCAAATTTTGGTCCTCCAAGTCAAAATCCAATGCATATTAGAAGAAGCTGGAACAGAAGGCCACAGAAATAAACCCCTAACAGACTACACTGAAGCCTTCCATCTTGTGTGTGCACATACACACATCGTGCCCTCCCTGCTACACAAGCCTGATTTACTCTTTTGGTGACCAAGCTTAAGAAAGCACCAGTATTCAGATTCCATTCACCTGCAACTTCAGCCCAGACATACGCCAAAACATTTGCTCTCATCTACTATGGTGTTCACATACACGTGGTTTTATTCCACTTCACAGCCTAAGTGAAGTAACAAGTACTAAAGATATTTGAATATACATGGAAAGCTACAATAAATGAGAAGGATATAAGGGCCATACTTAGGTGAACAGCATTCACTGTGCTGACCATAGACAGTAAAAGAGGTCTCAAATGACACTTCACAAACTAGTAAGTATAGTTATCAGGGGAAGCTGCGTTACCCTTCATTGTTCTTTCAGGGACCTTAGCATGTCCTTGATCCACACAATTCCATAAGCTCCATGCATGGATCAAGGGCATAACATCACCTTTAGAATTCAAAGCTGGAGATTCTTCTGTTACCCCTACAAACAACTTCATTATCAGTGTCCTATAGCCTGAATACATGCTACTGAGGACACTTAACACGCAAAACTAGAAAACTGGTTCAACAATGCAAACAAATAATTCAGAAATATTAAAGCTCCATCACATTTTCTTTAGTTTTCAGTTGCCGTGTATCATATGAATAGATTACAATCAACATTCATGGGCAGTAAACCAAACATTGTTTCTAATAATTTATTAGTTGTATAATATTAATGTATTACCAATCTTCCATGGTAAGCGAATCCTGGTCTTTCCCAGCAGTATGTCAATAATGACCAGTTTTTTCTTCTAGTTACAGGAGTTGTATCATTGCAGAGCTTTTTGCTGCTAAATATACTGAGTAATTAGACATCTGAGCTTGATGGCTCTAGCAGCATTTCATTTTTAAACACTAACAAAGGGAGAGAGAGAGGTTCTGAAGGAAACTCCTTCTGCAACCTAAATAATGACTGTATTTTATAATATGAGAATGCATTAAAATGGAAGTAAACACTGTGTGTTGTGGTGTTATTTAACTGCACAAACTAATAGCAGTACAGTTACCATGAAGTACAAAATGCAGTGTTTTGTCATCTAAAGTACTTCAAACAATCCACCCTCTCTCCACACTTATCTTTACAGTGATAAATACTAAAACACCAGGCTAAAATATTTCCCATCAAAGTAATGCACTCAATTAAAAAAAAAAAAAAAAAGAACACTAAACAGTAATGGTCAAATACGCATAATGTATTTGGATTGCGAGGTCTATAATAATAGTGAGCTAAGACACAAAAATTGAAAGGTGAAAGCAACCATCAGAACTGGCTAGGTCAAGAAGAGCCCCTACTCCCACAGCTGGAAGCTCCCACTGCAGATCCCTGGGACGCCAGAGGAATGCTGTGTGGGCAGGACCCGGCCTATGCAAATCGGGTTATCCAGTTCTACCCCAGACTTCAATAGTAAATACACAAAAAGTACACAAAGTGGGGGAAAAAAAAAAAAAACCAACCCAAGCAACAAAAAAGCCAAACCCACAAAACCCCCTAACTTCGACGTTTAAAGTTCTTTTCCACTTTAATGCCCTAGGATTTCCCAATAACAAAGGGTATTGTTGTCACAACACTGAGCTTGCACAACTGCCTGCTCACTACGTCTTGTCTTTACTCTTATCCATCACAAATATACCCAAAGTTTTTTACTAAAAGCGAAGTTAGGAAGTCAACATACAAAAAAAAAGTCTAGGGGTTTTTTCCCAACAACTGAATGGCCTTTATACTGTTTAAAGTTATGGTGAAATTCTTAGAGGGAAAAAAAAACCCCAACAAAACAACAAAAACAAAGCAAACAAACGAACAGAAACACCAGCAGAAAGCTCCCTGCCATGACGAGTTCAGATCAATGCTTTTGTCTTCCATTTTACCCAGGGCTCAGGAGAGCAACGCTGTACCGAGGGCTCTCCCAGCGCGCTCTCGAGCGATGTAAACACGCCGCGGGGCTGGGGCTGCGCCGCGGGGTCACCGGGGCTGCACGATCCGGGCGGGCACAGGAGTTTCTGACCTACATTCCCCGCAGCGGGATGAAAACCCTCCCGCCGCAGACGGAGCGCGGCGGGCGGGCGGCCTCCCCCGCCGGCAGGGTGTGTTCGGGGGTGGGGAAAGCGAGCGGGCCGGGGCGAGGATGGAGGCTGGCGGAGGCGCCGACACCTGCCCGCCGACACCGCGGCCCCGCCGGCGGCTCCTCCTCCGCCGGGGACGGACACCTGCTGCGGGAC
>VYZQ01033594.1:32361-48344 GCA_013400655.1 Mystacornis crossleyi | reverse complement strand
GAGAGAGCGGCGGCGGCGCGCCGTGATTCAGCATCGCCGGCGGGGAAGGGCAGCCGTGTCCGGCCGGGGAGCTGTGGGGGTGCTGGGCGACCGCGGGGTGCCGGAGCAGGATCTGTCGCCGCCTCGGGGCGATGCTCCGGGGCCGGAGCGCGGGGAAGTGCCGGCAGCCCCGCCGCTTCTGCGGTGCCCCGAAGCACACGGAGCAGCGCTGTCCGCCCGGGGCCGCGGGCAGGTGCGGCGGGAGCGCGGGCAGCGGCCCCTCGGGAAGTTTCCTCAATGCAGCGGGCAGCCCTCGCACAGGGAGGGAGGATGACTGCGCGTGTCGCAGTGTGAGGAATAGGGAGCAGGAGGCGTTTCAGGATTAAAGGTAGTAATTTGCTCTTCTCGCCCCCCTCCCCCCAAATTTTGCATGCGAAGCCCATCACCTCTGCAGGTCGTATCGCATGTACGGCCGGGTCTCTTCAGAGCCAGTTAAGGTTAAAATGGGATCGTCTTTTGGCAGTGGTACCCAGTGGAGGCTGAAATGTAGAACAAGTTAAATCTCTGGAGATGCAAGTCAAATATCTTCCTGTGCTTTCTGTGCTTAGCTGGAAGCCCATAATCTGTGGGATCTTTTTAAATTTCTGCTGCCGAGACCACACATAATTGTAAGCAAAAGGGAAAAGCAATTGATGCTGGAATTTGAACGTGCTGCTGAACTCTCTGAGACTGACTTAAGGCCTCAATATTGATCGCTTTTGTGCCTTTCTTATGTATTTGCAGTTTGAGTACCAAAATTAGATCTTATTCCTTCTCAAACCCTCTCTAAAACAACCAAACACACACATCCCACCCACCCCTAGTTCAGCATACTTTTCTGTCTAAATCCCTCACTAATTAACCAGAGTGTTAGTACCTATCTAAATAACATTCAGAGAAATCCTGCTGGTTCTCTCCACACATGAAGGATTAGAAGTACTTTTCTCTGTGGGAATTGGTTGTCCCCCGAATACTGCAGAGTGTCTCAAAATATACAATGACTTGGCATCTGTTGAAGCTTTTGCCCCTGTTTTAAGTGCTGCGATGGAGGTTTCGATGAAATAAGATGTGTGTCAATGCTACTTTGAACAAAACAAACAAAAAAAGCATGTATTATGCTAGGGGTTTTCCAATGTGATGAGTAAATATAATGTCTGTGATGACATATGGAACTATTACTTCTGAAGTAAGATTCTCTGGAGAAAAATGTTACAAAGCTTCAGAAAACTACATGAGCTATTTAATACCACTAATACATACAAATATGTATGTATTTAATAGCTATTTAATATATACAAATACGGGATTTCTTTCGTAATGACAAAATATGTTTTTACCTGCAGGTATTGGCAATATTATGCAAGAAAGCCTAGAAACATAGTTGTCAAATTTTTTTTTTTTTTTTTTTTTAAGAAAAATGCACCCATTCTAGATTTCAGATGGTTTGGATACATTCCACATATTTCCAAAGGGATCTACCCAGCAATTTGGGAGTCTTAGAAGAGGCCAGGAGATCAAGCCTGTCAGCAGTTATTAGGTAATTATTCCAGTAATCTAATGGTCATTTTAGTAATCTGAGGCTCAGGTTTGCAATCAAAATAAAATTTTTTCCCACGTTCTGCCAAAGCTGACAGTGGTAAATTGGCAGCATAAATTTAGTTGTGGACAAGTCTGAAGAACTGGGAGATGAACTGATCAAGAAGCAGTTAGACACAGCCATCTTACAGTTTTTTGTATAGTTACGATTTTTTCTAAGATGCTTCTAATGCCGTATGTTAGTAATGAAAGCCATAAATAGAATTTCGAAGGTGAAACGTGGCAGACCGATGCTGACTGCTGAATGTGCTTGCTCTGAATTATCAGCATCAAGACTGACTGAAGTATGATTTCTTGATTTGAATCTCCATCTGTGGATATTTATTATAAATTTTAAAAGTCTCTGTAGGATACATATGGCAAATTTCTTGAACATCCACATTTTCTAGTATTCTGTGCCTTTTTTTTTCATTTTTTTCTTCTTGCCTATATTTTAATGTTGTGTTAAGGAGTATTTTTGCGTTTACTAGATACTTGCAGATGTCTCATACTAATTGAGAACACATTGATCTCAGTATGTAAATCCTTAGGAAACAAGAAATTGAAATGAAATCTTAATGTCTGAAATAGAGAAATGGATAACATCTTCCAAGCTACCCTGCATCTACTTTTGCAAAGCTTCTGTCTTAAAAAATGCACATGGCAGCATGTTGCAAGATAATATTTTCATACGAGTTACTAATGCTTTTTTAATTTTTGTGCTATGATTTTATCAGTGTAAAGATATCTTGTAGAAATCAACAATGCTAATTTCTCGCTTCTATATGTTTCCACAAAAAATCAGAAAATTTTAAGTGTTATTATTGCCTTGAAATGTTGTGGCTTTTGGGGCAATCCTAAGCCATGAAGACGCTCATCTTTTTTTGATAGGCCTTGTATCAGTCCCTGACAAAAAAGATGAATACTTGCCAGTCTTTTTGATGAGGTATTTCCACCATCAATAGTTGACACACTGACTCTACAGTCATCAGAGTGGGAAAGGAATAGTTTGCATTTTCCTAAAAGAGGGAGTTAATTTTATTTGGAAAGGTGCATACACACTGTCAAAGCTAAGAAATTTCAGTGCAAGTACCACAGCATACATACTGGAACATATTAGCTAGATTTTGTTTTTCCCTTGTGAACTTTAGAATACTTAGCCCTCAAGTAATTTTTGTTTTCTACATACCTAGAAGTTAATTGGGGCTATTTGAATCCTACTGATGGAAGTCAAATGGCCCTTATTAAGCATGAGGAGCTTTTTAGAGCTCCATTAATGCTTACCTAAAGTCCTGCCAGAATGATACTTTGCAACTACTCCTTTTGCAGACATTACGAGCTTCCTGGAACGTTTACCAGAACCAGTGAACTTTTTTGACATTAATATTTAAAATACTAATGTATTTTTAAATTTAGAATGGAATTTGTTGATGTCTACTACACTGATGGGTAAAAGAATCATTTGCAGTTGAATGGATATGTGAGACAAATGGTGACATTCTGAAGAAGCCTTTGAACCTGGTGGGCCTGAGAGTAAATCTTCCTGTTCCAGGGTCGCAACCCCTTGGAGCCAGAATCTTTCAAGCCAGGAGATTCCGTAGTGCCTCAGTCTATCGAATACTCCTGTTCGTGGCAGTGAAGGCAAGAACCTGCAGGTTCTGTAGGGCTTAAAGTAATAGCTTTCTGCTAAGAGCATTTCCCGGTTTTCCTCCTTGCCTTCTCTCTTAAATGTTCATACAGCTGTACAATATAGTTTCAGAATTCTACCATATTAATTTATACTCATTTACCAACAATTTTACTCTTCCTTGAATTCCATATGACAGGAAGCAGGCTCTAATATATTGGAATAAAATTTTGGCTTTGTGTTTTAAAAGGTTAAATAAAGCAGACATAACAGTTCTTGTTTTCAATATCATCTTTAATCAGAATACAGGATCTCCAAAATGAATACCGCTATATACAATTGCAAGGTTCAGATAGTTTAAAATGTTAAAATATAGACCCACATTGTTTCAAAGGCAATATTTAAAAACATAATTGCATGGGGTTTTTATGAGCATTCATTTCTGGGGACAGAGGAACAGTACTACTTTATAGAGAGCCCAAATTAACAATAATAATGAAAGAAAGACAAAAGAAAACATTCTGATTTAGGGATCACTTTTCACTTTCTGGAGTGGAGCGAGTCATGCCAATTCCCACTTAAGCTTGTATTTGGTTTTGGAAGGGTTCCAGATTGAAGTTTAATATGTACCACTGTCCAAAAGCACCTTAGATGGTTGCATTACTCTTAATTGATAGAAAAGCAGCTGCCTAAAAGGATGGAAGTGCTTTACGCTGCAGTTCAGGAGCCCTTTGTGGCCAGCAGTAGTAACAGAGTACTAACAGTCACTCTTCAGAAGAAAGAAATGAAGACTAAATCCACTTTTCATATATAATAAATGCAGCAGAAAGAATTGAATAGGGTGTGGGTTTCACAGTTAGACACAGCGATGTGTTGACATATTTATTTTCATCCTTGCTTAGTAGCAAAATGCTAAATATATTCTTCTTTGGTTACATTAAAGTATGTTTCCTTTCGACTTTGTCCTTGGGTTGACATGTGTTTGTTTTATTTTTAGCACTTGAAAACCAACACAGTTACATCCCTATAGGGTGCAGTGGAAGCACTGGAGTATAGCACGAGAAAATGAAATCAGATGCTTAATACTGAATTGCTGCAGGTGAAGAGGCAAAGATCTTGATACTAATTATGACCACAAAAAACAAGTGGACTGACAGGACAGATTATTGGGAGATTTGGTGGGGAAATCACTCTTACCTGCTTGCGCAGAATGAAATTTTCTTGAAAAATATAGAATAGAACTATGTGATAGAAGACTGAGCTTTCTATGCTTTTGTGGGTGGTTGTCGAGTGTTTAGTGTTCCGTGAACATGAAATTTCTGTGAATTTGTAATAGTGTTTTATCCTTCCAAGCTTGTCTTGGTGGTGTGGAAGGTGGGAGAAACATGCAAAAACACTTCATATGAATTATTGGTGAAAGAAATCTCAAAGATGTGCAATTTATTCACCCAGGAAAAACTACCCTTTGAATTACATTGTATTTCATGGGGCTTTTTAGAGGGATATAATATTATCCTAACTTTTTATGTCAACCTGAAGTCTTTGAAAGACTATAAATTACTAGTGAGCATTAACAATTAGGGATTAATTTGAATAAAAAGGGTTTTTTTTCTTAAAAATGAGCAAGAATGATCTGAGAACATGAGATTGGTACATTTTGTGCCACTTGAAAAATGGAAGCATTTACTGAAAATAAGGTTTCTGAGGATGGAGGGGAGATAACCAGTGAGTAAAATAAAGCATGAAGATACAGGAATCAGTGCTGTTCCAAGCCAAAACTGTTGCAAATTTATAGAGTTGGGAATCTTGTAGGATGTCATGCTGGTTTTGGCTGGGGTAGTGTTAATTTTTTTCACAGTACATAGTTTGGGGCTACATTTTGCATTTGTGCTGAAAACAGTGTTGATAATAGAGATGTTTTTGTTATTGCTGAGCAGGGCTAACACAGAGCCAAGGCCTTTTCTGCTTCTTGTACTGCCATGCTGGCAAGGAGGCTGGGGATGCCTGGGAAACTGGGAGGGGACACAGCTGGGACAGCAGATCCCAGCTCACCATAGAGATATCTCATAGCATATGGCATGTTCAGCATGTAAAGTGGGGTGAAGAAGTGTGGAGGTGCCCCCCTGGGGTGAAAAGCATGGCCTGAATATGGGTTTTTTCCCTGTTCCCTGGTCCCATGTACCCCAGTTGTGGTCCACAGTGGCCATTTCAAATGTACCCCCGCCCTGGGCATCCTGTACTTAGGTTGGTGTTCCCATGATTCTTGAGTAGTCCGTGCTGGAACCTCCAGCCATGAGGCTGGAAGAAAATAAAACATCTCTGAACATCCACACAAATATCGCTCCCTGATTCTTTCCACGGACAAATCTGTCTCCTGGGAGGGTTGCAGGAGACCCCACTGCAACAAAGAAGGAGGAAGGGGAGGATGTTTGGAGTGATGTCTTTTGTCTTCCCAAATAACTGGTTACTCATGGTGGAGCCCTGGTTTCCTGGGGACTGTTGAACACCTGCCTGCCCACGGGAAGTGGTTAATGAATTCCTTGTTTTGCTTTTCTTGTGCATGCAGCTCTTGCTTTCCCTATTAAACTGTCTTTATCTCAACCCACGACTTTTCCTACATTAATCCTGATTCTCTCACCCATCCTGTGAGACTGAGGTGGTGGGGAACGGAGCGAGTGGCTGCGTGGTGCTTAGGTGGCAACTCATCTTAGACTGTGGCAGATATTGACCCAGAGCAGCATCCACAAGTGCCAAAAACGAAGACAAGTAAGGGAACAATACAGAGTTAGATTTGAAATTCTGGACACCAGTTGAGAAATTATGTAGTTAATGATCCCGAGCAGTCAATTAAAAAAGCCTATATATTTCTTTGTTCTGTTCCCTCTAGGTATGAAGAGAAAATGAAAGGACATTGTGGCCTTTTTGCCAAAAGCAACACTCAGGAATACAAACACATATAGGAAGCAAGTCTTTGATATCTTAAGAGAAAATGAAATAAAATTTATGAGAAATGAAAATAGAAAAAGAAGGTATATTCTTGGGAACTTGTATTTGGGAAGGTCTGGTGCAGAGAGTCAACACATCATTTAGTTTCACTAATAGAGAAATACCTCTCAGTCATGGGACATGCATACATAATACAGTTCCAGCTGTTTGAAGATAATAGATTAATGGTACAGTTGAAGCCGAGTCTCTGCAACAGCTGGATATAAGACACCTGGAACCAAAACAGTATAAGGACCCATGGGGAAAAGTCATCTGTGGGAAGAGACTTCAGGAGAGATTTCAGATTTCACTCCCAGTTCTATTCTTCCACAGGAAATTGCATCTCTGTTGGTTGCACTGAGTTTCCTCCTGTAATTTCTTACTGTTTCAACGTCCTTGAAGTAATTTCTTCAGTTTTGGAGGATGTACTTGGCCAATCATGACTGAAGTAGTGGCCGTAATCCTTGGTGTTTGGGGGTNTGTTTTTTTGTGTGTGTGTGTGTGTGTGTGTGTGTGTGTGTGTGTGTGTGTGTGTGTGTGTGAAATGGAAAACTGTACTTCTTATGAACCAAGGAAAATTGCAACAAACTAGTAGAGCTACTGAATTTTCAGCCTTATTTCTTTGTACTTAGGGTACAAACCTGGGCATTTGATTGTTTTTCTGTTTCACGTGAATGGGCAAGCAAGACAGACATCCTCTATGGTTCAGAGACAGTATCTGCTCTTATCCTTTGCAAACTAAGAGGGTAGGAAGTAAGGGAAAATGTCTTTTACATACATTGTAGCCTTTACACATTCTGCTCCCAGCTGCATTCTAACTGCATTTGATTTCCAAAGGCTGGAATTTGGTCTAGTAGCACTACCAACAGTTTATGTGACTATATCCTTTCCCATCTAACTAGAATCTGTCCATAATACTTCATCATTGTAGGATAGGTGTGGCAGTAGTGGTGCAGTCAGTCTTGTCTGGCACATCCTATAAAACTAACGCAAAAGAATGGAGTGCATTGGTATCTCCAGTTTTCTTCCATGGCTGTTCTCTTTTTGGTGGCTTTTGTTTGTTTATTCTTTTCTGTAGGCGGAGAGTAATCCATTTGAACAACAGAACTTTCCAAACCTTTTATTGTCAGATATCCTTTGTGGTCCGCAGTCCATATAAATGTACTGAGCTGTCAAATCAGAGCAATCTTTTCTTAATGTGAAAGAACAAGATATAAATTATGACATATTCTATATGTGTCATAAAAGAATAGTATGACAAAGAAAAGTCATCTTGGGAAGTGATGTCAGGAAACAATTTCTAATTGATATAAATTGACATTGTAAATGAAAACAACCTCATTTAAGGAATATGAATGATTTCAGAATACTACAGAAAAAGCTATTCCAGTAGAGGAAGTACCTTTTCTCTTTCCATCATTTCACTTAATATTTTATTTGGTTTAAAAATTGATCTATAAGATTGTAATGCTGGCCTCACTGAAAGCAAAGAGCTTTGATTTCAAAGCTCAAATCTCATTGGTCCAAGGCTGGAAGAGAATGAGAATCTTTTCTCTTATTGCAAATTAGTAACTTCTTTAGCCTTCTTCTATGCTAGTGTCTTGTGTTTTTGTGATTGTGACTTCTTAATTCTACATTTGGAGAAACCATTGTCCTGGTTACAGTAGTTCATATCCCTATTATATCTCTTCCCAGTCACTGAGTCATTTTCTGTTTTTAGATTTTACTTTTTGTTAGCTTATTGTTATGACTAAATCCTACTGACTTTCTTCCCATGACTCTTGTCACTAAGTAAAGTGGGAAATAATGCTTTCTTTTCTTATAGCATATATCATGCTATTGTCTTGCCACCCAAAACACAGGGAGAAAATATCTAGAAAGGGTTAAGAAAGAGATCTAAAAAGTGCTAGAGATAGGCTAAATGGGAAGGAGCTGCTGCTGCAGCCGATCTTTCCCTGGTGTATTACTGCCTGAAACTGTATCAGCTGTCAATTATTGATAGAAAAATCTGTTTCCGGAGACCTGATTCTTCAGATACTTTCAGCAATGCAACACTAATGGTAAGTGATTTCATTCTGCTACTTCTACTGCGGAATTATTTTAAATCTGTTTCTGTATCAGTGGGAGGTGCTGGTATGACTGTGTATTCTGCAGCATGTAATCTTGTCAGCTAAATCCATGATAAATAAACATTTTGCACTGTTATCAGTAATTCTACGCAGAAGAATTTAATATATCATCCTGCCACATTGCTGGAAAGGGTTTGTTTGTGATTTTTACTTGTATATTTTTTCACTATGATTCTCTCTTGCAGACTATGTTAACTGAAATCCACTGCTTTCAAGTGCTCATGCATTCTGTCCACAACAAATATTTTGCAACGAGTTCTTTTTCCAGGATTCTTGTTCCTTTTCTTTATTTTTATGCTTTTTCTCATCCATCCTGGAGCTTGCAGTTTATCTTTCTGTATAAAAGAGAAATTGATTCAGGAGCATCTACTGAATGCAGTAAATTGTGAACCGTTAGTTAGACAAGATATGCTTGTGGAGAGCAGCATGAAGCATTTTCTGTGGCAGTATATCTATATATCACCCACGCACTAATCCCTGTTTCTAAACATGTGAATCCTGCATGAGCTGTGAAATATGAAGTCCTGCTTCTAGACAGCCAATCAGTTTTGAAAGTGATACTTGAAGCTTGTAATCTTTGTCAAGAAAGAGAGAAATTTGTGGCAACTCAGTAAGTTTGAGCTGTAATTTCTACTGTGATGAAAGTTCGATTTAAATGGACTCTAGTTTTGACATGGATGAGACCAGAGTTTGTGTCTTAATTATAGTTCTGAGTTGTGTCATCAGCAGGTCTGTCCTGGAATGGGAACATCATGATATAAAAGTCAATAGAAATATCTATATTTAGTTAACTAGTTTGCAGAGAAAATCCTGTATGGTTGATCTGATTTACACTACAGAGTTGGGACAAATTTTCTAATTTTTGTATGTGTCTTCAGAATGATGGAACTGGGAAATTTCCTGAAGAAAGCTTTTTCTTCCTTTCAGGGATCAAAGGAGCATAAAAAATTGGGAAGAAGTTTCATATTTGTGAAGTAATTGAGAGTCCTGCATCAATAGCCAACTATGAATGCCAGTTTGTTCTCCTTTTTTTTTCTGTTTAGTATGTCAGCTGTGATCTCCTCCATTCTCATTGGTACTAACACTTTGCATAGAACTTCTTCTGAAAGATTTATTGTTCTGGTTATTAGATGTGTTGTAACTCTTCCATACCTTTGGATTTAAAAATGCCTTTGACTCAGTTCAGTGCATTTCTTTTTTCCTTATCTGTGGTTATGAGGCAAATACACTACTCTCTGGCTACAAATATTCTTCTATAGTGTGAAGGGTATGATATGTCTGGGAGAGTCAGAAGCAAAAAAGAGTAAACTTCATAATTTTCTGCCTAAGATAATATGTTAAAAAAAAAAGTGTGTGTCTCGGTTCCCAGTCATGTTTTATATTGGCTGGCAGTGATGCATGTTGCTATAACATATAAGAAATTAATGTATTTTTTTCTTTTGAATATTGGAAAAGCAGTTAGCTTTGCAGCCAGCATGCATTTGACTGTGTAAGTTTATGCATTTCTTTTTCATTAAGAATGCACCTTTAAGAAATATAAGATTAAAGCAATGAAAAATAAAATTGAGCCTTGCTAAATGAATTGAATATCCCACTGCTCTAGCCTCTGGTTGAGGACTTTTATTTCAGAATACTTTTCAAGTGTAGCTCGTAATCTTAAACAACACTTTTTTTTAAGTTAAAAAAAGAAAGGAAGAAAAAAAGTAATACGCACATGCCAGAACCACTTGCTTCTAAGTGTAGCTTTTTGGGACTTGACTAAGATGGATGAGGACAGGACTAACTGTGATATTGTTCCAAACTAGGAACACTGCTTCTTCTGTGTTTGAAGCAATGGAGGCAATAGTCATGCTTAGGGCAGTTATCTCCTCAGATTCTGGAATTATTTTAAACTGCATTAAAAGCTCTGGTGCTATTGTCAGTATGGGCTCTGCAGCTTAGAGACAATATGTGATTACTTAATAAATAAACTGTTGAATACTACAGGGTTACCTCAGTTATGCTGTACTTATCATTCAGGAAGTACATTATCCTGATCCTATGAGTTCAAGCAAATCCCAGAAAATTACTTTTTGGTAGGCTATTCTCATGTTTTAAGTAAAAATTAAAGCTAGTGTGTATAAAGTCTGGTGCACTTCACTTTTCCCTCTTGTTTTGGGTATTCAAAGTATTCAATTTAGGATCAATATCTAAGACGTTATTTTTGTAGACTTTGTGACTTCATGCTGTATTTCTCTACAGGTGAGCAGTATTTCCACAAAATATTCCTATAGTAGGATAATGGAGTCTCATCTCATTACTGATGAGGGTAGTGACTCTATTGAGATCCCCTACAATGGATAAAAGAGTGTGACACTATGGGTTTGGAGCCAATCCTGCCTTTTAAGGGAATTTCTATAAATCAGGTCATTTAAAGAAGCTTCGGAGGGCTCACATCCTTTGGAAACTGCTTGATGTTCTCCTGTTTTGATTTGCAAAAATATTTCCACATCAGTGGTACCCCACTGAGTCCCAAGTACTAAGCTGTGGGAAGGAAAACATGTTTTTGTGAAATATTTTGTAGCTGCTGGAGTTTCTGGTTATTTATCAGCTGTTTGCAAACTGTTAATAGCACTGAGTGTTGGCTGAAGTAGTCTCAGTGATATTGTAGGCCAACTGTGAATATTTCTGACTGTCACTTGTTCTTTACAGAGTAGAAGTATATGTCATTAAAATGTTAGAGGTCCAACACTCATACAAGCATGGAAGTATTGCCAGAGGAGCTGAGCAAATGATTTCATAGTTGGAAATGTCAGGATAATGTGATAAAGAATTTGGTGATCATGTTAGAGCACCTTTCTTGTACTTTCATGGTCAAGAATTCTTTGAATAAATATTTCTTGTGATTGCAAGAAACTTCTTTTTGGTGATTTATTCAGGACCTGATTATTGTCTTAACATTTGCACACTGGGTGCTGAAACTACAGGCTAATGTCTGCCAATACAAATTTCAGACTGCTGTGGGAGTGTCACCCTTGTTGCTAAACTAGAAAACATTGTTATGTGGCAGCATGTGAATTAGAATGATGTAATCTTCATTCAGAGTTGTTGTGGGCCGTGTGTTAGGACTGCAGCCCATGTCTAGTGATGCTGAAATGAATCCTATGAATTGCAGGCCTGTAAAATATGAGATGAAATGAGACAGACCAACATGGGGCTGAGGTGTGGCTCTTGTGATACACAAAACTCTGTAGAAATTAATTTAACTATATTTGTGTTCTTGTGTTCTTGAGCTTGAGGTTGTTTTCACACTACGCCAATGCTGCCAGCTTGAAGCAAGGGAGGGAAAATTTGATGTGTGAGGGGGAACTGTCTAAAGATATCTTTTTCTCTTTTTTTTTCTTCCCCAAGATCCTTAGCAAATCTCTCCCCAAGGTCTATTTATAATATAATGAATCACTGCAAACATATCAGCTTCATTAAAGGATTAGTGCTTTTTATACAAAGACAGCTCTGCTGATATATGTAAAATGTTAAATTGTCCTATCCTGTAGATCCTTAAGGCCTCTAGCTCTTACTAGAGAAATAAATCTTTTGAGAAATGAGTGATAGAAAAAGAAAGGAGTATATAATTCCAGCAGTGATCAGTGTGTGGTGTACACAGTTACAAGTACCCTGTGATAGCTGTTGGTGTGTGTTGAGATGCCGTAGTGAAGAGCAGGGATGGCACACGGCGAAGTCAAAAGCAGAGCAAAGATACTCCCACAGGTGCCACAACTCAAATTCCTCTGGTAACTCTCTCTTGTTTACCTTTCCCCCTACCAAACCCACAGTGTTGATGTCACACCTCAATATTACTATAACACAGGATCGTTATGGCACATTATCATCTCTGTTTCATTCATTAGAGGCCATGGCTGTCCCACTGCAGAGTGGCGGCCCTTAGTGTGTGCCAGTCCATCAGTGAGTGTGACTTCCTGCACTCAGTCCTCAAGACAAAGCAAACAAATGTCCTTGTGCTGTTTGGTTCAAGGGAAGGCTTCGCTTGACGGGGGTTCAGCCCTCCTATGGCCATGGGTATTGGCCACTCAGCTGTTGCTTGCAGAGCTGATATGGCTGATAGGCTCTAATGGTGTGGGTGTTTCTAGGCTGAAAATGCCTACAGCACACTGTTTTAAATGAAGGTGAAATATAAATATATTGTATTATATTATATACAACCATTTATCATATATATATAAATGGTTGTATAGAATGGTTCTATAATAGAGTTTGGCTTCCATTCAGCAGTGTTCAGTGGAACTTACTGAGATCGGGAGTAGGAATACTTTACATTCCAGAATTAGTGAAATGTTGTCCTGCTGTCAGATTTATGGTCTTATTGACACTTACTGAAGTGGTGAACAGTAATTCAAGATCTATGCATTGTCTCTGTTTTTTGCTGGCAGAGAGTAGAACGTGAAAGCTGATTTTTTTTAGCAGCAAGTGACAGAGATATGTATTTTCTGAAATTTAGATTTTAGTGTTGAAAAGCATGGTTAGACTTGCTTGTTTGAGTGATTTTGTCAATATTTTTCATTGCCATTATGAATGCTAAATAATATTTAAAGTTCACAGGATTTTATTTTTGAACTATTGACTTGTAAGTCATGCAGATTCTTTTCTCTTGCCTTGTCAATTAATATATTGTCTATGTTTTGCTGAACAAGTAAGAGATTCAAGCCTGGACCTTTTACTGTAGTTTTCTAGTTTGGTCTCACTTTCTTTGATATTCAAACCATCACTCTTTCGATATTCAAACCATAACTATGACACTCTATAGTATTCAATTTGCTAACAGTCTGAAATATCACATTAGAAAGGGCTTTTGAAGGGTGAGAAAGAGCTAACAGTCACATTGTGTGCTCTGCTTTGAAAGTCACTTTGGAGGTCATTTTTTTAAACAGAAAATCAATCTTCAGATTGGAAAGATTTGACATTGATTTAAATTTGGCCAATGACTTGAAGTTTCATTTTGGAAAATGGATGAACGCAGAAAGAAGCAATATTACTTCAAGACACCATGGAAAATAAAAAAAAATTGCTTCTATGCTCAATTGTGATCTCTGTATTTTGTGAGTTGTATGGAAATGATTAATTCCTGTAAAACTCTGATGTGAAACTTCCAGTATTTTCACAGCTTCTAATACATTTCCTGTTTTCTGAATCAGGGACTCTATACTTAATCATTTCATAGATGTTTTGTGATACTAAACAGTGAAAAATTTCAATCCCAAGATGTGAAGTGCTAAGTCAGGAGAAGACCAAAGTAAAATCTCTCATGAACTGACACTGGAAAGCTCCCGGGGCTCTGTGCCACTGTGTGTTGCTGAGCCTTGGAGCTGGCACTGAAGGGTCATCTCCTGGCTGGACTCGAGCCATATAAGATAACACGGTATAGCTTGGCTTGGTCATTTGGTTTGGTGGCTTAGGAAAATATTAGAAGCTTTAGAAAAGCTGGCCATTCGGATAAACTAGTTCAGACAGTTGTTTTACAGAACTGCATGATTCAATAAAGGTTGTGTAAGTCATGCTGTTTGTATTCCTTTGTAGCTTGTATCTGTCCATTTAGCAAATCAAACACCTGAGAACTCTGTACATTCACTTTATGTAAAAGAACTGCTGAATAAGCGTCTCATCTCTTTGATGGTGGGAATGAAGGATGTTTCAATTAATAGACTTCATTTGACTGCAGAATATTTTGAACCAAACCCTAATTATATGCAATTTTAAGCCAGCTGAGGGATAGCTTTTTAAAAACAAGCTTGTCACTTTGACATATCAAGCCTCAAAATGAGGATTACTTTCTGTATGTAGAATTTCCCTGTAAGAGTGAGAACTTGCTACCAAATTGTTCTTTGAGCATGTAACAATAACACTGGTCACTATGCTTGCTTGTAGCTGGAACACTTCAAAGTACATTTTACAAGGACATTAAAAAAATGAAAGGGTATGAGGCTTTTAGTTCTGCAATTTCATTACTGAAAATTGTTATTATCTTGCTGAGCATGGTACTGAAAAAGGCATTTTTCTCTATTATAATTTCTGTTGATTTCTTAATCTGATTTTGAATCTGCATTTTATATTTTAATTCCAGATAGGTTTGCATAACTGTAATAAATAGCACACCCCTCACTACAATGTATCCAGACTTCCACTCTCTAAGATCCAAGGGCAAATGACTTAACTGTTAGATTGAAAAAACCCCAGATGTTTGCTAGGTCAATGCTCTGAAAACTAAGTCCATGTCTTTCTTTTTCATGTTTCTTTGAAATTTTTGTTATTTTAACTTTTCAGCTAATTGGAGAATGGAGATTGCAGCACTGTGATGTTGTCCTTCTCTCCTTGTGGTCACCTGCCAAGTTCTGTAACTGTATCTCCACTGTGTCTCCATTTCACTGTGAAAGCTCCTTATGTCAGGAGCTTTGTGGGTTTTTTTTCCAGCTACTCTGCATTTCCAGACACTTGTGACAGCACTGAGTAAATTGCACTAATGGGCTCAGAGGAAAGCAGTCTGCTAGTTTGAAAATCTGTTGTAAAATATTCCACTGTTGATGAGTGATTACTTATCTGTACCCAGAGAATTCAGGAAATTATCCCAACAATCCATTTTTGTAGCATTTCACCTCAGTATGTAGGATGTTAGTTGTCTTTGAGAGGTCTTGAAATATGTTCCGTCGTTTAAGATCTGAAGTCTTGTTTTCTGTTCATGTATGTAAAGTTAAGCACATATATAACCCTGGGCACCAGTAGTGTCACAATTGCTTAGAAGGAAGGAAGTTCCTTCTTCTATTAAAAACACCACACTGAGTGATGTGTGGAACATGGAGTGTTTTGTAGCCGGTGATTCTACCATTCTTAGTGATTAAATCCATCAGATTAAATCCATTTTAAATGTGCATGTGCAATCTAGTCTCTTTTTCTCAGGGTGCACAGTTGTGGTTTCATAGTTACTGATATGGTCCAAACTAGGTTGAAGAATCTCGACTTGAGTTGTTTGGAAGAGATCCTCAAATTGCACTATTTCATTTTCAGTTTGAATTTGATTCTCCCTGTTCTTTTTCGATCTGATTAATTAAACCTTTTTCTGGGATGCTTACTGTTCAGGGAAAAAAAGGGGGGGGTGTCTAATGACAGAAAATTGCTATTTAGAGATTGAAAATAAAATTTTCAGGTCCGAATTGCATCAAGACATAATGTGAAGGTTCATGAAAGGCAGAGATCACTTGTGAGTAGTCTGGAGAAAAAAACCCCATGAAATTAGAGAGGGATTTGTTAAAAATACCTACATATAATCTAGATCAGAAGAATATTTTTCAGGCAATTTACTAATTTATTATGATACCCTTAATTTGTGTAACAGCATAAAATACTATTAATTTTTGAATTTCTGGAATATATTACAACTTGTCAACAAATCATTCTTTTAACTATAAACCACTCCTTTCCACTGTTCCCTGCTCTTTACCAAGGCCCTCTCATATCTTGCTCAGACTGTTCCTTTAAATGGACTTGAGCATCTGCTATGTTCTCTGTCTATGTGCACCAGTTCCCTCTCCAGCAAGAGTATCCTGCTTCTCATGTCCCTGGAGGAAAAAAAGATCCTTTTCTTTTTTTTTTCTTTTTTTTTT
>VYZQ01033593.1:64990-91715 GCA_013400655.1 Mystacornis crossleyi | reverse complement strand
TCTTACACTATAACCTAGGACACTGTGATAAAAGGAAACGCTAGGATAAGATACAAGGGCACTGCTAAAAATGTGCTTTTAAAATCTTGCTTGAGAACTGTTGGCATATAATTTATTAAAAAAAAATCCAAACCAAACAACAAACAAACAAAAACACCAAGAAACTAAATACCACTGTCTTCATATTTAGTATCTTTAAATCAGTGAGTTGCATATGCATGTGGAAGAGACAAATAGTCATCTAACCTAAATAGGTCATCAAGAAGGTACAGGTTACATAAAAACGTGTTCAGATGTTAACACGCAAGGTAATAATACAGTGAACTTCTGCACTGGTTTTTTATTGTGATCTGGGGATTGAACCAAAGAGCAGTGTAATTACCAGGTTGTATTTTCTTGTCTAGCTGTAATTTTTATTATATTTGGTGATAGCTTTCCATGTGCATGTATGTATAAATGCAGAAAGGGGGAAGGAAGGTTCTTGTGTTGTATTGCTAGGGATAGTATTTGCAATTATAACATAGTTATGGGAGGATTTACAGTTATTTGTCAGGAATTATTTATAGATTAAACATTGTGTGTGTGGTTACACATTGTGTAACACTGTATTTTGCTGTAACAATGATAACATTTTGTGTTAGATTAAATACTGTGTGTGGGTGGAGCTGAGTCTACTGCAATTTGTTTACTTGTGTTCTACTATATAGATCTGTGTTTTTCATCAAAACCTAAAGCTGTTAAAGCTGTGGTGTTCATGCCTTTGTTCTCCAGTGGCTCTCAGTGAGGACCAGTAGATGTGGTGAAGTTCCAAACACATTTTTTGAGTAAGTGAGTATATCTCTGCGTGAAGTGCAGTCTTCTAACTGGAAATCCCATGGGATTCTCGTCTTCTTTACTAGGCTCTCAAGGGTAAATATGAAATTTGAGGCCTTTGGCAAGACAGGCAGAACCACAGCAAACCATGTGGGCAGGACTCATGACGCAGATGGTTGTCCTTTCATTTTCTGCACTAGCCATAAATTGGAAAGGCCCCTGTAGCTTGTTATTCAGAGGAGTTGTCTTAACTGTTGGGTAGGAAATCAGAAAGTCTATGTTTGCACAATTTATAGTGTGCTAGAAATATACCATGCCAACAAGTAATGGCTTGCAGATGTGGTTTTCAGGCCACTTGGTTCTTCAAACAACTTTGCCTACAGTTCTGTTATTTGACTGGTGCTTACATAAAAAACTTTAAGCAATGGAAGCCGTGGTCCATTGCCGTGATCATTTTTTTTTGATTGATAGGAGCAGTTTCTCTTTGAGATCAGTATAAGAATTCCAAAGTTATTCCATCATTTTAAAAGTAATTTGGACAAAAATGCCATTTCTTGCAATTCTTGTAAATCTTGCAAATCTTGCATTTGTTTATAAAATGTCTTCCTATGCTGGTATATTTTTATGTTGTTTAATGTGAGAAAATTAAATACTTGGTGAATACACTAGAAAATTTCCAGTGATGCATTTCATTGGAAGCATAACTGAAAAAGTATTGAGTGAGGTAGAGCATAAAGGACCAGAAAGAACAAAAATTTACAGATTATATTGGCCATCTGAGAAATACCACCAGAGGACAGTAAATTTGAGGTGAGTTTAAAAAAAAATATATTGCTGTATTTGCATCATTAGTTTCCTAGTCTATGTATCCCTTTTCATTTACAACATCTATAGAATATCTCCCATACGAGGGTAGGAATGTAACGTGTATGCACAGATTGATTAGTGCATTGGGCCCTCCACTACTTTTGGACACTTGTGTATTGCAAATGTGGAAAGAAATTGGAGGCTCTGTTGCCTAAGGGTTTACATCAGTGATTTCAGTGGAAGCTGGAGAAATGGCATTGATGAATGATGTGAGATGTTCAGTGTATCACTGGGCACACTAGGAAAGCAAGCCTGTGCCTAACACTTCTTCAAGTGCTGTGGTTGGGCTGTGATGAAAAACAATCCCACAGTTCCTCTTTCTTCATCTTGAAGGAGAGGTGAGAGCACCTGGCACTTTCATGGATGTGCAAGGCCATTGCGCAGTCAGATAGTGCTGATGAAATCTGGCCCTGAATCTATAAATACCCTTAAAGGTAAACAAGCACTGTCCTAGTGCTTCATGAGTTGTCAGAACTCCTGCAGTCTGGTGTTCTACCACCCTGTTCTGCTGAGGTTTATTTGTCATTCTAGTCCCCCTTACTTGTATGCATGTAAATGCTGTGCAGTTTAAAAATACCTGACTTTATCCAACTATTCCTATTCTGGGCTTTTTTTTGACTGCATTTGAACCTATTAATCGTATTATGTGTGTCATTCTGCAGAACGATGATACCTGCAAGCTCTGAGTGCTCACAGCATGCTTTAAGTCTTGTCTGTGCTGGTACATAAAGTACAAGTGATGGTTGTTGCCCGAATTGCATTAAAATGCCATTCAAGTTCTGTGTTACGACACTATGCTTGTTGGTCTTTTTGCTAAAAACAGATTTGCACAACTTCTCTTTTTATTTAACGTGTTCCTTTTTTGCTATCCTAGTGGCTTTTAATCAAAAGGGGAGGTGGTTTTGTGGTTCTTGAAAAAGGGAGGCAGCTGAGGGTAAAAGTCCTGTTTTGATTTCAAATACCCAGTTACTGTACTAGAGATTAGGACTAGGACTTCATGTCTTTTCCAAATGCTAAATGAGGTTTTCCTACTGTTAGGAACAAATTTCCAAATATTTATGCCTATATAAAAGAGTTATTTTTCCTTTACTTCTGATGTGTTGATAAATACCTGTTCTTGTGCTTGTTTAATAATAAAACACATGAAGAAAATTAATATGTCAATGAAGCAGCCAGTACTTGAATGCAATCTTCTTTTTTTTAAGGGACTAATAAAATTCTTGTAAAACATTCCCAACAGACTTTCTTGGATTCACTGAGAATATTTTCATTGTTAAATAGTGTTAAATTTTTAGGAGCATCTCTGTTTATGCATGAATCACCACTTCAGACATTATCTTAAGACTGAACCTTTGGCTCAGCAGCACAGTTATTACTCTTCAGACAATGCCAGCTGGAGTAATAACCTTACTTTGGTTTCTCGGAGGTCAGCTAGGTGGGTCTCCAGTTCCCTGTGGCAACTCTGTCATCCAGCTCTGGAGGATATGGTCAGTATGTGCATAGGGTTAGTTGATACACTTTGTAAAGCTGCTTTCCTTAGATATGGAAGCGCTTGCAATAGTCATTGTGATGCTTAGTTGGAAGGAATGATTCATTTCTCTTTTCTGTCAGCCAAGCCAGGTGATTGAATAATGGCGGGGGGTTTATTAAGATGGTAACATCTAGGAATAACATTTTCTTTCGTAGCAGGTTAAAGATGAATATTGGGAATTTTCTTCATAGTACAAAGTAGCTACTTCATAACAACTGCACTGTAAATTTCAGGACTTGTTACGGTTTTGGTTTGTTTGTTTGTTTTCATTTTACCTGGACCATCAAAATTTTGCTCTAGGGATAGGCATGTGTATAAACTAATATGCCAACGTGTCAGACATATGCAGAACAGTGTCAATGGTCTGAAAGCTCTTTGCTTGGTTTTGCTGGCTGAAAAGGATGCTGTTATTGTGTCTAAGAAAATTGTAGAAATAATTGAAAGCAATATTTTGGGCAACAATACTGAAATAGCAGAATCAGTACTAATACTATCTTAATGCTGCTAAGTAAGTAGCATTACTTACTTTGGAAGAGCTCTGTCAGAGGTCTTAGGTGTGCAAATGCAGATTATTTTCTAGTTTTAGTAGCAAAATAAAAATTTTGATCCATAGAAATGTCTCTTCATCTACCTCCTGATTTTAGAAGCAGCTAATATATAAACATTTTTACTGGTATAAACAATGTATCAAGAGCTGTACTTGGTGCAGATGAATCAGGGTTATAGAAGTTGGAAGAAAGGAAAACTTAAAAGCCTTCTCTTACTCTGTTTTCTGAGGCAGAGTTGCTCTGAACTGTGCCAGACTGCAGCATGTGCACACCAGCTGTAGTGTGCCCAGCTGTACCTCAACTGCAGCATCATCAGCCAAGCTTTTTTTCTCTGCCATCGCCCAGCAGACTTGGACTTACTGAGTATACTGAAGTAAAAGAATTGTCATCTTCCAGGGAACTTGCGGATTAGGTGCAGTTGAAGGGGCTAGAACATCCATGGCTGCGAATGTGCTAGTAATTAAAAAAGCCAGGGACATTTTCCTTGGCTTTCAAAAATGAGTAGCACAGTCCAGCCACATCTGTATGGCTAAAATCCCTTCTCTCCCTAGCAAGGCAGATTTCTCTGTATTGCTTTGAAGGCCAGACTCCAGTGTCCTCTGGAGTGTGCTTCTGCATCTAGTAGCATGCTGGAAGCTGGAACTATTCTTCAAAGTGCACCAATAGTTGAGTGAGAAGTCCTGTGGTTAGGTCTATGTCCTGGGCTGTTACTTGCCTAGTCGAGGCACTACTGCTGTGACCAGGACATGACCTGTGACAGGTTGCGTTTCTCCTGGAGAACATGCAGCTCGTTTTTTGGTGCCGCTTACCTTGCTGCAACTATTACCAGAAAATAGGGTCTATGGGAGGCCTTGATTTACAATGCCATCATAACTTATTTGCAACAGCACTGAACACATATACTTTTACCTTTTCCTAACTCATCAGTTTTTCCATGTAGAAAAACAAAGTGATTCCGGCACTGTGAACAAATTGAAACTGTTGTAGAATTTCCAATTGTTTAATTACACAAGAAGCCATTTTTTATGCTTGTTACAGACATCATAAGATTTCAATAATGAAGGTACCTTTTTTATGAGTGAACTACTTCTATTTTTAGAGATTAAATCAGTCTTGATTATATTCTTCAGTCTTCTGTACCAAATGTTGATTTCTTTTGTGGGCTACTGTTCTGATCATTCGGGTCTGTAATTGAAGTAGAAATGGTCTCTAATTCTTAGGGGTGGCATACCAAAAGTTTCTAAGTAGGTTGTCCTGTGGTTGGGTGTAGTTTGGGACAGCATATGTTGTCTTATATGCAGAATTATAGGCCTTATGAAGCTTGCTTATTTACAGTAACATGCACACTGCCAAGGCACATGTGTTAAAGGAGTTACAAATAGCGCTGTGAAGAACTGTAAGGCTGACACCAATTACACTGGGAAAGAGGCATTTCTTTCAGCTAGGCTATGTGCACTCCCATGAAGGCCAGTGATTTGAACAAATACTAAAATGATAAATTTCTGAAATTATTTAGTGCATTTTAATAGTCAAAGAGTTGTACTGGAGTTAATTTTGAACAAAAAACATTTCAAAGAGTTTCTGCAGTTTATAAGAACAAATTTTATAATAAAGGGCCATTTAGTTTAGTAAGTGTCCTTTGTTGTTCTTGGCATGGAGATATTTCAAGATCTGTTTATATACATAAAAGCATGTAGTGTTGAAGAACAAGGACATACCCTTAATTAAATATGGAATTTTATCAGAATATTATTGTTTTACTCCCATCTTTAGATATGAAGCAGTAATTTCATGAAGAACTTTAAAAGCATTTTCTTAGCTAGTAGAAACTATTATGACCCTCCCTGCTGCTGAGGAAAAGTGGCATCCTTGTTTGTGTTGCTGAATAAGGTGCCTGGATAAAAAGGTGAATGTTGGTGTTCTGAGAGGAGCCTGCGCCATGCTTTCTGTCGAGGTCACAGTCTCTGGTGTCCAGGGCTTATTCTTTTGTTTTATGTAGTAGCTGTATTGTAAAGGATAGAGGAGAATTATGAAATGAGTTCATGTTAAAGTGAATTTTACTTCTGGTTCTTACTGAAGTGTTTTTTCCTTTTAAAGATGACATTGCGATTCTCACCAAGTTCAAGCCATCACGGTCAGAAGGTAACCCATGTTTTACCTTCCTCCCTTTTGTCTGTGTCCTCTGTCCTATTTTTTTCCTGTTGGGAGCCTCTTGGAAATCAAATTCGGTTAATGTGAGTCACTGGTATCACATATGAACCTTTTGCAATGTGATTTGCAAGTCAATTGTTGGCTATCTGTTGGCAGCTTTCCTGGTTAAGATCTAACTGGGTGTTGGGGTTTTAGGAGTTCTTTCTTAGTTCTTTTCTTTTCCTCTTAAAGAATTTTTCCCCATGCTAAGGGATAAATTGCTGGGTGCTTAAGAGAGACAAAAAGACCTGGACACAGGGGTAGGGGTCTTTTACTTGGGGTTTTTCTCTTGTGGGGGCGGAGATGCCACGAGATTTGAACTGGGAAAAAGGGCTGGGTACAGTGCCTAGCCGTCTTTGTTCTCCCGGTGTTCGGAGTGGAGGGAGAGGCTGCAGTCGTGGTAGAAAGAATTCGGCTTCGGCGTTGCTGTGGGGTTCTGCCTTTTGCTGCCTCCCTTCTACTGTGAGTGGAGCTTGCTGGTTAGGGCAGCTGTTGGCACTGGGACCTTATTTAACACCCTACCTCATTAAAAAAAGGGACCCTTTCACCATCGGCTCGGGTGCCTCAGGGGGCCTCGGGACCCCAAGCCTGCCTTTCCCTGCTCTGCAGGGAGGCAGCTGCCCTGCCTCCGCCTTTCCTTTGCTGCTGCTTTGAGGCTTCCCTATACTGTAGCGCCGCTAGCCGCACATCCCCTGCCGGCCGAGATGTCCCGGAGTTTCCCACTGCAGCTCCGGAGTTCGCTACATCTCCTCTACCACCCGGGATTTTGTGCTCATCCCTGCTGTTCCAGCCTGCTGTTTCCCGGCGGATCCTGCTGAAGCACTATCTGGTGCCCCAGGAGGTTTGTGAAGCCTTTCTCCCATCCCTTCCCAGTTCGGTCACATCTGCCATTACCATGTGCTTCCCGAGCTCGCTTCGGAGCACCCCCTGCGGCCGCGGGGGAATCATCGCACCCGCCCTGCTCACCGGGAGCCGCCAGCACCCCTGCCGGCTCTGACTGGAACTGCACCAAAGGGGAAAGTGCCTGACAGCCGAGAAAGCTGCACCGGGTTCTAGTTCTACTTGTTGTTACTGCCACAGTTATTGGTGTTTGTTTGCCTTGCTACATATATATATATATATATACACACACTAGTAAAGAACAGTTATTCCTATTCCTCTTATCTTTGCCTGAGAGCCCCTTAATTTCAAAATTATAATAATTCGGAGGGAAGGGGGTTACATTTTCCATTCCGAGGGAGGCTCCTGCTTTCCTTAGTAGGCACCTGTCTTTCAAACCAAGACACAGAGTTAGACCTTGAATTATAATATAGATATTAATCTAGATATTTTGATGACACAGTCACTGAGCAGCTCACTATAGGTCTTTACTGAGTGGTAAGAGTAATTCCATACAGAGGTCTCTTGCTTGTCTAGATTATAAACCTGTCTTTCAAACCAAGACACTGGGCATTTCCATTCCTGGTGCTTGGTGCAATTCTGGGATGAGGGCCTCTTTACATCTTCTACATGATTTGGGTGTGTATTGCTTGTCCTGCTCATGTTCAAGAATCTGATTACATGTTTTACAAGGAGTAAAAATACTAAGTATATTGTACTTTTCAGTTGATGTATGTTTTGTGTTCTCTTTTTACCTTCTTGTGTGCTGCTCTAGGGTTATTCAGATTTATTCCAGTGGAACAGAGATAGCAAGAGAATTTCCTTCCACAAGTTGCATATGTAATCAGCTATGGTACTGGGAAAGCATTTAAAATGTGGAACTCTGAATTATATTTGTTCTGAGGTTAGACTTTCACAACTACAGAGAGGATAAAATCCTGAAAAAACCCCACACAAAGGCTATTATAGGCCATTGAATCAGTTCAAGTTCCCTCAGCAGCATATGAATGTTCCTGCTGCAGGGACAAGGTGCCAGACTGTTCCTGGCCTGGAACTGGAGAGTTGTATGGCAGAATGTTTGGGCTTTCTGCTCTTGGGCCCTGGGCTCATACCTTTGGCCAAGTCTGCAGTAGCCACCTGCCTCCTGGGGCTTTAGGCAACACAGGTAGCAGAGCGTGGTGGTGGGGCTGCTCGCATTCTTTATCCTGGTGTTCAGATTGTATCTACTAATACAGATTTTCCAGGTGCAGTTTGCTTTAGCAGAATGGCATGTAACAGTGTTAAATGTCTTGGCATTCAGAAACTTATTTGTTATGTTTTTCATACCATTGCCTGGTTTCTCATCATATGTGGTTATAAATTACAGAGACCATTTTCTGTAAGTGAACTTAGATGGAGAAAAAAGATTGTAGGAAACAAAATGTAGCTTAAATATTTTTGTAGCTTATATATTAAGTAGCTTATATACTTTTGAAGAACCAGTTTATATCCTGCGTGGATGCAATTTTGATGTCA
The DNA here is from genome assembly GCA_013400655.1 of Mystacornis crossleyi. Classification (NCBI taxonomy): domain Eukaryota; kingdom Metazoa; phylum Chordata; class Aves; order Passeriformes; family Timaliidae; genus Mystacornis; species Mystacornis crossleyi. The sequence continues at coordinate 83,372 of VYZQ01033593.1, read as the reverse complement.
AATATTTGCAGATTACAGATGGAAAAGTAGGCTTGTTTTATTGTCAGAAATAGTCTAACTTAGTAGGTGTCTTGACAGTTGGTCCAGTGTAAGTCTGTCCAGTCTAAGCTATACTCAGCAATGCTTCCTTAAGGGAGAAAGACGTAAGATGAATCCTCTTTTCTGAAAGGAAGAGGCACTATTTTTAGGTGTATGGTCTAGATTTTGATCAGCTGTTTTCAAAACTGCTTATCCTTTTCCACTGGTGGTGGAGTGATTTAGATGCCTGATTTAGAAGAGTGATCTGCCTAATCAGGAGAGATGGTTGTTTACAGTAACTTTTTGGAGCAGGAACCTGGCTTATGGGCTCAGAGTTGTTCTCCAGAGGAAACTGGTGACAGTGTAAGTTCAGAGGCACAAACTCAGCCAGTGTCTCAATCCACTTTAAGATTATGAAGGTACTAAATAGTTTTTTTCCCTTTAGCATTAACATTTTAGTAACAGTGTCTTTGGTGAAATGACTGTATTTCTGGGTATGTCATGTTGGAGTTCACTACTGTCATTAAAATGAAGACAGGGGTTTTTGTTCAGTTTGTTTCATTGTTGTTGTTGTCTTGGAGCTGGGGTTTTTTTAGGGTTTGTTTGTTTGTTAAATAAGAAGCTTAGTAATTAAGTTCATATTACTATTCTGGATCCTGTTGTCGTATCTCCATTACGTGGGCATTTGTAATCTTGAGGTTATGCATCATTGACCCCTTAGCAAAAAAACCCACACCCTAATTTGATTTCTAGCAAACACTTCCATAGGTAATTGAACTTCCATAGCAGAGGTAGCAAAGCTCTGGGTGTGAGACCTTCTTAGACCTAGCAGATATTTGAGACAAGAAAGATACGTGATGACAACAGGTTTTTTTCTGTCACATCTAAAAATTCATTTCTGTGAATGCAAGGTTACACAAGGTAGTATAGACTGAGTGTATTGTATCTTGAAACATTTTTTCCCCTCTAAAGAACCATTCTTGAAGATTTTATGGATTATGTATTATGAGTATTATTTTCCATCTTTTGCTTGTTTGTAGTTCCATGCCTTCAAGCTCCACATCATTTTCATGTACAACAATATTTTTAAAAAAGGAATGTATTTATGTGAATCTCTTTTTTAATGTTCCTTAGGGGAAGAATGCAATGGACCTCTAAGTGAAACTATTTCAACTGCAGGATCAGAAATCCCAAGCAGCTCTGAGGTAAGGTATAGTATGAATGGCGTTAGTTAATGTACTATTCAGTAGGAAGGAAGAAGAGTCGTTGCTGCGAAAAAGACAATTAGTTTTCAAAATGAATATTTCTTTTAGATTATCTTATACCTCCTTTTTATCCATGTAAAATTTTTCTTCCTGTATTGTTTTGAAAGAGCAAAACCATGAATATGATATGACAGTCATTGAGTCACTAACCAGTGTTAGTGCTACAACACAGTAGTGATAGAAAACAGCGTGAGCTTAATGGTGTTTCCCATATCAGTCTTGAAATGAGAATCACACGATCTTTAAGTGTTTTGACAGTTGGAAAAACATACTATTTCTGCACAAACCAAACACTTTGTTTTGTGCTATGTATCATACTGCTGGCTTGCTGGGGAAATCAAGACACACTAGAGTTCCACTGCTCTCGGAACCTTGTGACAGTGCAGCGAGAGTCATGAGAAAGCAAATGAAGATTTGAGTTACTAGAGTACCTTATCGTGCGCAATATGAAAAGCATCATCAGCTATACATGTTTTCACAGTACCTCATTGCTTAATATGTGCAGTACACAGTGTCTTGAAGAGGTAGCGGTGTGTGGCCAGTATTCAGTTGAGAAACTGGCTGAAAACAAATACTGAAAATACGTGATCTTTAAGTTGGTATTTTATTTTCATTCCTATTGTCTGATTTCTTTATTGTTGTTATACGCTTAGAGGAAGATAGGAAGTTTTAGATAGGAAAAGAAACAGCTGTTCTGTGGAAGTAGAGTCTCCTACTGGCCATGAGCACTGATCAGAAATGGTGTCTGTTGAATTGAGTGTCGAAAAACTGCAGCTGTTCTGCTGAGCTTCTTAAAAGTAAAACATGTCCTCAGCGTCCTCTGAGGGTCAGATCTGGAGATGATCACACAAAGACAGAACTCAGAAGGGCTTCCTAGATTACACAGATCTTTGTCTTCGTAGAGCATGCAGCCATATCATCCCAATGTTTTCATAAATTTACCAGTTCCATTTTAAAACTTGTTCATATGTTCACCCTATTCCCTTCTGAATCTATTGTAGGAGTTGTAATCATCTTTTTCTCCAGAAAAATTTTCAATGAACAGCCATATCAAATGCTTTACTGAACAAAGGGCATCATTCCATGATAAGCTGATTCTGAGCTACTTACTGATGTCTCTGAGTGGATGGAGGTGACCTATTTCACCAAAGCTTGGAAGAAGTCACTTCATGACTTAGTACATAGGAGAAGGCAGGACATGGGAGAAAGGGTGCAACATGTGTCATATATGTGGAGACATGGGATTTGAACCTTGCTTGAAGGATGAAAGATTCATGATGGGGTGGTAAAGGAGGAGGCTTTGATCTTCAGCACATTCATGTCTGGGAAAATTATATCTGATTATCCTCTCAAAAATCTCTCCTTGGTAACTTCATGCAGCCTTTTCTCTTGTTTTCTACTTACATGTTTCTTTACATAATTATTTTTCTTCAAACTTTGTTATTAAATATCACAAAGTATTGTCATTATAGCAATATCAGTAAGTAGTTGATAACTTGAGGGTTTTGGTTTTTTGTTTTCATTGCTCCCTCTGAGACAGCTTGTTTGGCCTTAGTTCGTTTCTGCAGATCAGCTGGTTATCTGATGTTTGCTTACATTTAAGTTAGTACTTTCCTGTGCTTTGCCCTGTCCTACCCAATGAACCCTAACACACTGTCATTTGTCTCATTTTTGCTTTCTGTGCATTAGCCAGAGAGAAAATTACAGAGTTACTCTTCTTGCCCAGTTTCACACTCTTATCAGCCATGGCAGGCTCAGTTCTTGATGATTAATGTCCTAGAATTCAGGTTAAGTCTATATTTAGAAGTTTTTCTATTAATTAATTGAAGTAGTAAGATAGCCCCTAATAATTATGGGATTTTTTTTTCATATAATTCTAATCTTTTGCCTTCAGGTGTTGTCACAACTTCAGTTGTCTTCTGTATAAACTGGAAGAATTTCTTTTCCCTCAGTTCTTTGCTAGGCTGCCTTTAATGTCCTTGATGCATTCCTGTAGGAATTCAGCAGGGTCTTCTGTCCCGCCATGGTTTCTCCTCCTTTCACCAAGGCCCTTCTGAGCTCAGCTCAATATGCTTTGTTCTTGTTTTGACAGGTAGCACATTTCTGTGTTTAATGATTTTACCTCTGTGGTAGGTTGGTAATTTTCTTGTCATTTAACAATGTTTCTGCAGTTAAAAACTATGAACATTTGGAATTCCTAAACCAATTTAAGTAATTCTAAGACAGAAATGGAATTAATGAAAAAACCATTGAGAAGGAGTTAAATGAACTTACATTCAGGTCACTACTTCATTATGCTCAGGCCATCTTTTCTTCTGGAAGAGAAAAAACATAACATCCAGCATCAATATGCTCCTGTTCAGCAGCACAGAGAAAAAGCTAAGCCTTGTTGTTGATTTAGCAACAGAAGAGGGAAAAAATAAATCTAGATTTAATATGAAGAGCAGAAACATTACCTATCTGTAATTCAGTAGTGGGGGTTTTTTTCTTTCTTTTGTAATCTGCAAAGGAATATGTGATTTGGATATAAGGAATGATGCAAGTAAAACAAAAAGTGATGAGCAGTCTGTAGTGAAGCCTGCCAGCTTACATACAAAAGTTGGATGAAGTCCAGGACTCAAAAAGCTGTGGAGCACCAATCAGTGGTGCATTTGGTCCTTCATGATTTTGCATTCTTGCCTATTTCACCCTGGATTTTTTTTTTTTTTTTAAACTGCTTCTTCTTGAATCTCCTTATTTTTCTTATGATTCAGTCTCCCACAGGGACAAAAAAAAATAGGATCACTTGGACTTCATCAGCTTTTCATATTCCAAAATTTATAGCATAAATAATTTCTAGATGCTTTGTCATGCAGGGAGGCAAGGATATGTTTTCCACAAACAGCAGACTGGAGAACGGGGAGGAAAAAAGGCTGTAATGGGGATATTTTCAAGTAAAGGCTTCAATGGGGACTGCTTCAAATCATGTCCTTGTTAAATCAGTAATACACAGACAGCCACTTCTGTTAGGGATGGGCAACTGCCTTAAGTGAATCCCTGCATAGAATCTACCTGAATCAGGCCTTGTGGAGTTCTTGTTCCAAGAAGTACATAAATGCTTCTGAAAGTCCTTTCAAGCGAATTGGAAAATGAAATAAAACCTGAGAATTCGTTTTCCTCTATGCTTTCTATTTGTGCAGAGAGAGCACTAAAAAATGTACAATGGTGTGTCTGCTCAGGGGTTGTAATCAGTTGTTCAGGTTATGAAGTAAATGAAGGTGAAACATGCTGACAAAATAGAGTTCCTGTGCCTAAGAGGAAACAAGATCACTCAGTTAATTCAAGATTGGAAGAAAGGTTAAAAAATTGAGTTTGTATTTTATGTTCTAATTGTAAAAGTTCAGGCCATTTAAATGGGATAAATTTAAAATTAGTACAGCTTTTTTGAAAAATTGAATCACAGACTTGTAGTTTATCAACATCTTTAGAGGTCCATCTATACAGAGGACTATTTGTTATTCCAATTAAGAAGTACAAAGTAGTATAAAATGTTTCCTTGGTATGCGTGTGGACTCCACCTCATAAAAGGAAATGACTGCAGTACTCTCTGAGTAAGACTGCAGGAACTGTGTCCTATTCTACCTGTAAGGAGGTAGGAAATGATTTTGCACAGTTATACATTGAATTTTTATCTTTCTGTTAATTTCACACCAGTGAAATTATTAGTAAAAATTCCTGTTTATCCAGATTTTCCATAATGTGACTTGATCATAAGAGAAACTGAGAACAACCTGTCTTTATTTAAGCCAGGTTAGCAGAAGTAAATTGGCAGAGCTCCATCAAATTTTTTATAGCAGTGTATTTTACCACAATTAGGGCTTGACTGATAGATCATTGTCTTTTTTTCAGAGCAGCACATGCTGCAGGTGTTCCAAATTAATTGGTTGGGGTTTTTTTCTGAAGAAACACCCTCATAAATGTGCATTATTTTTTATGCTTGTTGGTTTTTCAATTCAGACTGGTGGATCTTCAAGTAGAGAAACAAAATACCATTATTAATATTGCAAAGATGGACCAAATTGGTTTCGGAATCTAGAAAGAAGTACAGAAAGACTTCTTCCAAGTCCAATAAAAATACATGAGGGCTATTTTGGGGAGAGCCAGAGTGCATTAAAGACCTAGGAGAGTGAATTGCAGAGTAAGAGGGACCATCCCAACACTGCTGCCACCACTGCCAGCCTTCTCGGTTTTCATCTCAACAAAGTTGGATTATTTGAGTTGATTCTTGTTTTGCACGTCACATGCTACCAATATTGGAGCCCCGTTGTGCTGTACACAGACTACGGCATATCATGAAAAAGCAGTACGTTTCTATCAGAGTACTTGAAATGTTCAGGAGAAGGTGCAAGCACCAGTTTAAAAATAGTTAATCCTAATGACTTGAGCTAATTAATTTCTGACAGTTATACTGATCAGGGTAAAATCCCATGACTAACAAATGGGAAAGCATTTCACAGAATGCATAGGAATGTACAAAGGCCTCTGCCAGCTGTGTGTCTTCACCTCACAGCTTAGTGTTTCACTAAATGTATTAAAATTTTGCCTCTGAGTGAAGCAGTGTGGGCAGTGAGGACCAGTGGGTGGCTAAAGCCTGTATTTTGCATCTAACCACGGAGGAGATGGTGAGCAGTGAGTGGGAGGAGTACGCGATGGAGAGGCTGGATGAAAGCAGATGGAAGGGTGCCAGTGTGGATGGGGGAGAATGTGTGCCATGGACAGCTCAGGAGCCATAGGGCAGCACTGAAAAGCAAGGCTCTGCTTTCACTGATGTTCAGTTTGTACAGTACTTTACATGGCAAGTATTTACAGTGTATAATTAGAGAAAAGCTTTCCACTCAAGCGTCTCAGCCCTTAGTTCTCTACTAAAAGTGCAAGTTTTTTCCAGTAGCATCAGTGACAGGAGGATTGGACTTCTAAAGCCGGTTCAGACTATCTTATGGTAAGAGCACAGTGCAGCTATTTATATTTGCACTGTTTCTCAGGGGGATTCCTTGCCAAAAGCCACATTGACCTTTCTGTTTATTTTACTGCATTCTGAAAAGGACATTTTTGACTTACTTAGCTAAAGGACATTTTTGACTTACTTGAATACCCAGAGATGGCATCATTAAGAAAGAATGTAAAGATGTATGTATGTATTACTTGGTGTGTAACCAGGACAGGACTGCACCTGAGTGGTTTCTCAAGAAAAATTGTAATAAAAGTGAAAAATATTATTTAAAAAATAATAGACAGTACTTTATGAAAATTGGATTTAGGGTAGTAAACTTTCTGAAACTTTTCAACTCTAAACCAGTAAATGATACTACAATAATAAAATGCTGTTAGTATTCTGCTTCTACTGAAAGTTAATTTAATTCCATGGAGAACTACTGGGTTTTCATAATGGGCTTGCGCTGTTTGGTTCACTGTTTAAATCTGTCTTGGTTTGTGTTCAAAGCACACAAAAGCAAAACAAAACAAAAGTGTGATAAGATACCGACTAACAGTATTAGATATTGAGAAACTGCTGAGGTATTGTAAACCATTCCTCATTCCAATAGCAGGACCTGATCTCAAAACCCATCACTGCTGCAAGGCTACAGTGGTGGGCCAGGACCCCAGAGAGCTGATGGCCGTGTGTGTAGGATGGCTGTGCTCTGCAGAGGCATCTGCTCTTGGTGTTCCTGTCATACCTGTGTGGAGTGTGGCCTGAGGATGTTGCAGCAGCCTCCACACCGACGTACAGGAAAACAGTGAGCACCCAGATCTTGTACAGTTAAAATCTGAGTAGGGCCTCACTGGGTGTGGGTCAGAACTGGAAGCTGGGAAACTCTCACTAGTCTCACTAGGCGTAATGCAATTACTGGTACCAATTTACCTTGTCTACACTGTGAGATTAAGGATTTATTGCTTGCATTTGTTTTTGTTCAATGTACACTGGATAATTTCAGTTTTTATTTAAAAAATAGCCAAGTAAGGGGCAGCACATTTGTTCTGAATGCAAGCACAGCCATCTATGCTGTGTACATTTTCTCTCTTTGATATCAAAATAAGTAAGACTACTATTAACAGTTGTTCTTCATCAGTTTATAAACAGTAATCTGTACCAACTTGTTTAGACTGTATTTTTTCTAATGGAAATGATGAGGAATACTGTTTAACTTCTGTCAAAAACTGTAATTATTAATGCTTAAAAATCGGTATGGACCATGTAAAAGTTGGTGCTGTAGGCTAGAGACCAAGCTCCTCTGAGGAAGTAGAGGTTGGTTTAAACTTTGGCTATCTCAACTGAAAATCCATCTATCACTCAGAAGGGCTTTTCAGAAACTTAAAGCAGGAACTACACTCTTCTGAATTAGGCTTTAATTTTAAAGCATCCTTTACATCATTGCTAACAACATTATGTTTTTCCCATGATGCCACTGGCAGGGCCTAAACAGCACTGAGACTACTTTACTCATCCCTGAACATCAAGTGGTAAGCAGTAAGAAGTATTCATGCTTCCTTGCATGAATTTGTGTGGCGTCTCCTATTACAGTATGCCAAAACGTCCCTCACCATAAAATTTTCCAGTTTCAAGGATGCCATCCTTCTAAAAACAATTTTTACTAGCTTATAAAAATGAATGTGGTTTTGCATTTATTCCTAGTGATGACCTAAAAGATAAATTGAAGCAAATCAAAAGGATAATAGACAAAATTGAAAAGTTAAGATTGGTGGAGAAAACTGGAAAGTTTGCTTTATTATCATTGTTTTGGTTTGATGGGATATAGGATGTATTCTGACTCTGGTGTTATTAACAAATGTGGGATTCCTTTTTATCATGATGTCCTGAGGGCTCTGTGAGTCAGCATGATACTTTAAAATGTTTTGAAGAGCAAGAAACAAACACTGACATCATTTGAAATATGTTGCCTCTTTTTTTATTGTAGTAAATAATAAGGAAAGACTCAGAATTGCCACTTACTGAAATTCACAGACAAGATAACTATATAAATTCCCAAGTATATCAGAAAACTTAATATAATCGTTATTGTTTTATGGAGAAAAAGTATAAAAAGTAATTTAAAATAACTGAAGAAGTACATGCTGAGGTGTATTAAAGCTGTCTGCTTGCTTACTTTGGGCTCTGGTGTCTTCCATTAACATGTATGCTCTTCTAGCTTACTTTTTATTTTACTTTGTTCTGTTCTTGTCTAATATATTCTTTTATCCAGAGAGGCTTTTTATGTGCATTTATATTTCAGTGCAAATATCTTGGTGTCTTAAACTGCTTTGAAATGCATGTTTTCAAGCTTTCAGATTTTAATGTGGTTCAGAATTGAAATGTGAGTGAAGTTGCAAAAACGCGGCTTGCAAGTTTTAGCTACAAGAAATACATGGGATTTTGTGTTTCTTTGATTGGGAAAGGTTACAGTTTTGTATGCAACCTTACAGCCTGCATGAAGTATAACTGGAAATTGGGATGGGTGGTGTTAATACACGTCTTTAAAGTGAGTAAGCCCTTCAGTTGCATGGATTCTTTCAAGGAAGAATAATGATAAGAACTTCATGGAAAGGGACTCTGGTAAAATGACAACTGAGTGCATAAACCAGAAATTTGCCATTTTGATTTTCAGGAGAGTACCTGTATATTTTTGTGTGTTCTGTGAATGTATTTCCAGGAACATTTTGCTTTTGGAAATACAGTTATATCATTTAGATATGTATTTATGAAGTTATGTTTAAGTTCATCTATACGTATGAATATATTTATTCATATTTAGCATAGCAGCACTTAAATCCATGTGTTTTTCCTGTAGCATGTTTTAATTCCGTGAAAAGCAGGAGTATATAAATATTCCATGCAAACTGGAGATCTAAGTGAAGGCAATAAGTTTGGTTTTAAGCCATTGAATATTTCCTACCCTTTCAGTTATGAAGGCTTTTCTTGTATTTTGATTCAGCTTTCAAAACTTATATTTTTGTCCATTTCTGTATTCTGAAAGTTTTTGTGCCATGGCTGCTAATCCATAAATTACCTAGTTGCCTTTTAATATAGTTCTTTGGTGTTTTTAGACTGTCTGTTTTAAATCTAACTTGCTTGTGTGATTATCAAAGGTATGCAGTTAATAAAACAAATATTTTGTTGGTAGACTGTATCTTGTAAGCCAGCAAAATGTTACATATCAATTTAATGTTTTAATTTCAGGTATGTTTTTTGCCTGGTGGTGTAGGACTATGATAATGTAATTCCTTGATGTGCTGATGGGGATCATAAAAACCACTCCATGGTATTAATGTAACCTCTCATCTTTCCTGTTAGTCACAGCCAGAGGTGCTTCCCTGTGCTGTAACTAATGAAGCTAATGAGTTCCTCCACCTCCGATTGGAATTGGTTACTCCTTTGTTACTGAAAATGCTGCTCTAAGCCACCTTCCCATAAAAAAGACACAAGATACAAAAGCAGAAGGGGAAGGCTGCTCAGGTCTGAACCTGCTGTCCCAGCTCTGCGGGGTTGGACACTTGGGAAACCTTGAGGTCCAAGGCACTGAATTTGGGAAGGGTGTTTCAGAACATAGGCCCTTAAGAAACTTGCAGTTTTCTGACTGAAAAATCATCTGAAAAGTATTGCTCTAGTACAACCCTGTCTTTGAAGCATGGACATAGAGAGGCCTGGGATATGTAGCAACAGAGTGTATTTGGAGGAAACTCTATGCCTACAAGGTGAGAACTGTGTTAAGTGACCTGTAAAGACACGTTTCCTGTTGGGAAAACGTGAAATAGAAATCTCTCAAGAGTCCCATAAAAACATACGGGATTAAATAATTCAGGTATAATCTGCAAAACATATTTGTTTTTTGGGTACTGTGATACCACTAACCCCTCAAGGGGTAGCTGCCCACACTGCCCAAGGCCCACTGTCAGTGTGCCAGGGTGGGCAAGTGAGGCCACAGTGACATTTAGCATGGTGCCTGTGGCTCAGCTTCAGCCCGCAGTCGTTTCTCTGAAGCGCCCTCTGTGCCAGTTAGTGGTTGCTGCCACTTCCAGCAGCTGCTTTACGCTCCCCAGCTCACCGTGTCCGACTGTTTGCCTTGGCCCTGGAGAAGTGTCTCAGAGGCACCTGTGGAGCACGGCAGCCAAGGACTCCTCCGCAAGCATTCGGCAGCGCTGGCAAGTCTTGGTGGATTTGAGTGTCGTGTGGGGCTGCCAGCCAGCATTTACACACCGTGCCCAAACCAGTCTGGGCAGAACCATTGGCTCTTACAGCCTTACTTCATCTTGAGCTGTGCTTTGTTTCCTTACTGACATCTTGGTCTCCCCTGTCACCTGTCCTGTTGAGTCAGGGTTTCCTACTGCAGGGCTGTGGATTGTGTCTGAGGTGAGGATTGCAAGTCGAGGTACTTGGAGGGTGGTTTGGTTGGACATGGTCCAATACCCCAGCCTCTGCTGGGTGTCTAGACAAAAATAATGAAATACGGGATAACTATAACTATTGATATAATACCATATGAATCCTGTAAGTTTGCACTTATGTTGCCACATGAAAAGAAAATTTATCTCTTCATGATAGACCCTTACAGCACTCAATTAGCACATCTGTCCACAAGCTGTAAGGTCACTTAGTTTTTAGAGAGATGACTAGACTATTGAGGCTGGAAAGCTATTACAGGATAAAGGGAGGGCAATATTTGTTTTGAACGGGTGGTTTTTGTAAACTTGCTTTGTAGTTGATGGATTTATCAACTTTTTGAAAGCCCTGGTAAATGCTGAATGTTTACAGTAACATGATTTCATAGAATCCTACAGTGAGCTTGGATTGGAAGGGGCCTCTGGATGGCCAGCCTCCTACTCAAGGCAAGTCTGGCTTCAAACTTAGATCAGGTTGCACAGTCCTGGTGTAGCTTAATCAGGCTGTGTGGTCTCTGAGGATGGAGATTATGCAGTCACGGCAATCTGTTGTACCCATTCCCACTCAACCACAGCCTCACATCCAGTAGGAATTTCTCCTGTTATGACTTGTGGTTGTTGCTTCTTGAGTTTTCACCTTATGCCTCCCTCAGGGCTCCGTCTCTTCTGTAGTTCCTCTTTGGGTGTAACTTAATTACTAAAAAGTTTCAGCTTGCTGTCTGTGCTGTGTTGGGAAGTTTTAGTTTGGTTACTTGCATTGCAGGAGGAACACATCTCAGAATATTTTCTATGATGGAGGTGTAGCTTCATTTAATAACTACAGGTTGTCCAGGATCATTAACTGCATTCATGCAGTTCTGGAAAGAGCTGTTAAGAAATAAGATGTACAAATCCACAGCGTTTAATGATTTACTGATAGAATCAATGCAAATTACATACTTCTTATACACATTAAGCTTGTAGGGGTGCATGTATGCACAAACCTTCATGAATATGCAAGACTGGTCTTGTTCTCCTTGTGAAATCCAAATGCAGCAAAATGGAAAGGAATAATTTATGGGTTTAATAAGCAGGCCTGTCACTATCCACAATGAATAATCCTATGTACAGAGAGAGAAGGAAGTGGTAAGTATTCCCCTTCTAAAAGCAGACCTGACAATGACTACTGCATCTTCTTAAATTGATAGTCACACCTTTAATTACTAAGGGTTCTGATACATCCTAGCAAATGACCAAATTTTTATGGTAATAAAGATAAAATATTTCTTCAATTGTATTGAATAATCTAATTATAACTATGCAACCCAAGCAATTTGGGGTACTCCTTCACCAGGAGCTTTTCTTTTTAAGTAAGTATTGCTTATTTTATTTCTTTGTGTATATGAATTTAGTTTTATTTCTTTGTGTATATGAATTTAGTTTACTAGAACAATTTCTACGCTTATGAAGTCACTGTCTTTTTTAATCAGTGGCTGGGATGGGTTTATTTAGGGGAATTACATTGTAGGTTGTTAGAATGTACTTTGGAGTTCACTTACTGTAATTCTGAGTAATTACAGTGCGGTTGATTCTATACAGATGTTAGTGTGGTTCTATGCACTGTGTTAATTTGATTAACTTAGTGTCTAAACTGTTGCAGTTTGCATGTAGTCACAATTATATTTGCAAAGAAAGACCTAAACCTCTAAATAAAAAATGGAAGAGAAAAATACTTTTTCTTTTCTGCTGTTGGAGTCCATGATTTTTGTGAGCCTTTTAATCATGCAAGATGATGTACTGCATTTGGAAGCAAAAGTATTTCTGAGGTAGCTGTCCTGATTTCAGTCATACAAAGTAGTCTAATTGATCTGCTGTAAATATTTCTCAAGAAGATAAACAGCAAAAAACATTAACAGAATTGCTGAAGAGGGAAGGCAAAGAATGGTGGCAGCATTTTCTGAAAATAATTTCTTTCAGCTTTTTTTGTGCTGCATTGATTTGCAACAGTGTTTTGTAGCTCCCCAAGGGCTAGGATAGCTTCAGGAACACAGGAATTCTCCATAATGCATGTCTGCTTCAAGTATCTGATTTCAGCAGTTACCAGTGTGTCTAATAAAGATGCATAAAGTTGTGGAACGTTGTGGAACAATAGGATTTTCAATTATTTTTATTTTATTTCAGCCTATTTAAAGATAAACATATGAATTATGTGGGTGTTATTACTTGTAGTTTTGTCAGCTCTGGAATTACATGGTTGGCATTTGTCTTTTTATGTCCCAGTGGGTCCAACCTGAGTATATACTCCAACATGAGTATAACAGAAACATGTGTGCACTGTGCACGAGCCGGTGTTTTGGTACCTCTGCTCTACACTCAAAACCACTTTCTTATTGCTCTTTTTAAAATCTGCTTAAGTATCGAAATGATAGCAATTAGTATTATAGGAGTCATTATGTTAAAACATATTTTTACTGTCCAAACGGATTCCAGCCCAGCTTTGCCTTTAATAAAAAATACATGATAGTCATATTATTTGGGGGTGCTTGTGTTTTTCTGATGGCTGGAGGCTTTTCATAGCTTTAAAAGACATGTATTTCTTGCTCACTGTAGTTGGGGTGTATGTGCTTGAAGCAATTGGTTCTTGGAGAGAAACAGTGGGCCTGCTAACTACTTGTTGGTTATTCCAGCAGAGTGGAAGGAAGTATAATCTGTTCCTGAAGCGACGTCTGAGGGTAAAGCAGTGATGAATGCTATTGCAAGTGGCTTGGATGGCTGCAGTAATAACATGCTTCACTGTGTGACGCCTTTTGTTAACTGGGAGCAAGGTTCACAGTTATAAATAAATATTATGTGCTTTCTCAGGGAACACATGCATCCTTGCATGGTATGAAAGGGAAAAGATGGATACATAATCCTCTGAATTATTCTGTTTTGTTCCCACCCTAATAAAATAAAACCCCAATTCAGCCCTATACAAATACACTTTTGCTGATAGGTGTGGTTGAAAATACAACACCAACCTTCCTCAGCACAGAGTTACATTTAAACTAGAATATTAGTTTCTATGAAGAACACTTTGCTGTATGTCTTGTACATGATGTGGTAGAGCTGAATATTGATACAATAATAAATAATATTACCTAATATGAGTTAACTCCCCTAGGGGAGTGGGGTTACAGTCTTTTATTTGCCTAACATTAATTGCGGTGGCCTAATAGTGAAAAAGGTGGATGTTGTTACTAAGACGTTCTGGCATGTTGGTAAATTAAAATACGACCTTTAGTAGATCAATTGAAATACTAATTACCCTGTTACACTGATACCTTTTATTAGGTGTATTTTTTTTTCCCATGAAAGTGAATACTCAATTTTGAAACATCACCCCTGTATTTTTGTGAGCTGTTTTTATATGTGGTCATTGCTGGGACCTATGTCTCTGTGGTGGTTGATTTAGTGAATCTTGTTATGTAGAGGAAAATGCATGGAATTTACATTTTGCTACCTGCTTCAAGTATTCACAAGTATTGCTACACTAACTTAGATATATTTATACTTCTGTACCAGTTATTTACATGTAATGCTTGCGAACATATGCAGTTAATTTTGAAATTATTTAAACTAGATGTAGCCCTTGTTAAAACTTGCCTAAGTATATCTTCAGCTGTAAAGAAGCTGAAGAATTGTGGCAATATGGGGAAACTTCTTTGCGTTCTGTTATATTTTAGAGAAACAGCAATACTTGCTTTTTTATTCATTTGCCTGTATCTTCTACAGATTGATAAAAGACATCAAAGCAAAGATTCTATTTTCTTCAGGGATGGTGTCAGAAGAATTGATTTTGTTCTCTCCTATGTGGAGGATCTTAATAAGGAATGGGAAAAAAAGTTGGTAAGTTCATCTTTTTTAAGTCCTCCTAATTTTTATTTATAATAAGCTGAATATCAATTACTAACCCTTTCAGATCACTAGACTCATCTGGAATAGAATTTAGCTAAAAATTTTATAGCTATGTGAAAAAAAATTCCACGTATGGAAATTTCTGTGTAATTTAGTGTTGTGTGTCAGGACCAAATTTTATTAGATTTTTGTGTCTATGTTTATTGAATTGATCACTCTGTTACTTAGGCTGAGCAATATATTATACAATTGAGCAAAGTAATCCAGATTATTTTGCTTCTTCATTTAACAGCCTGGCTGAGACTTTGGAGAAATTTGTAATTACTTGTATCTGTAAATACTTTCAAATGAAGGAGGATTCTTCTAAAAAAGCAAAGATCATCCAAAAAAAAAAGGTTAAATAATAACTGATTTTTCACACCTTTTGACTGTAGATAGAGGAGAAGTACATTCTTAGCTTCAAGATTCAGTGCAGTTTTCTGTTAATACTTTTGAGACTCTTTTCTTAATATATACTCTGAGTAACACAAACACAGCACGTCCTCTTGGAGCTTTTCCTTGTGTTTGACCTAGTCTCTACATATGTGTATTTATTCTTCTAGAAGAATATTTAAAGTGGCTTTGGTAAGAGCCCTCCTGTGTACCAGAGCACAAGAACAAACTTTCTCTAAAATGCCAGTTAGTGATTATCCCTGCACTTGCCAGCAAGACCCAGTTGCCCAAATGGTAGTAGTAGGTCAGATGGAATCAGTTAATGACACCTGTTTGTTACATGCTCACACTTAAACTTGAGGTCTAACTTGGCTAACATACAAATTCAAGTCGTATAAAAAATCCAGTGTTATGAGATGCAGTCAAGACAACAAATTTTATATAAAGCACAATATTTAAAAAAAATAAGGACTTCAGGTTTTTTCTCACTGCCTTCTTTCAGAGTCGGGAGAGGTTACATTTACAAACTAGTCTCTCCAGTATATAACTCCAAAGTTTATTCATGATCAAAAAAATATTAAAAAGGAGAGAGAAACCAAAGAAACTTCATTCTCAAGTAATCATAGTATTCTGAAAGATAAGGGTATCTGAAAAAAACTAATTATACCAATGCTTATGACAAAATCATGATCAAAACTACTGGTCTGTGAAGCAAAGAACAGTTGCCATCTATATTTTGTCATATTAACATATTTTGTAATTAAAAATTCAAATTTCCTCTGGAAAAATACTGTGAGATTAGGCTGTTTAAAAAAATTGCATTTTGCCTTCATTCTTTTATGAAGGAAATACTGTTTTCATCAAGAACTTATGCTGCCTGTCCTTGCATCCAGGTACAATCCAGTGTAGAACACAGCCCCTGCATCTTACTCTTGTTACCTTAAAAAATCCAAGAATTTGTCATGTCTCTGATGCTTTTCCCAGCTTATGCATCTCAGTCAGCTTTGCGGAGCCAGCCACATTCCAAAGATTTTATTGGGAGGCCAGGTTATTTGATAGCTATGGTACCATAGGTTTATATACGAGCGTACTTTTTCAAGCTCATCCTGACCCTTTGCAGGCTATACTCCTACCTAGATGCTTTCTTCTCCCATGAAGCAAAATACATTTAAAAAAGAAAGAAGACCACTCAGTGCAGAGAGAAGAAAGATACCAATGCAAAATTTCTCAAAGCAACTCTTAAACTTTTCCATTAGTCATGCTTGAATTATTTAATATGAGGGAAGAAAGTAATGCTATATAGGTAATGTTTCAGGTGGGAAGGAAAATGAGTCAGATGGTCAGTTTAGTCACTCACTCATATTGTGTGCAGCAGTTTCCTTCTCATTGCTTTATGGGTCATTAGGGGGTAGTAGGAATCTTTGCCAGACCAGAGTCCCTGTCCATGGGTGTCGTTATTGACTGAAGGATTCACGTGGGAAAAAGCCCAAGAGCTAGTAGCTAATATTATACTTCCTCTTTGAGGTAAAAATGCATTTCCTAGGAAGAAACATCTCTGTCTTTCAAAAGACCTAAACATCCACATTAATTAAGTCTTGTGGGATTTGATTCTGTGTATGTCTGTTCCTTGCAAAAGAGTTTATGGCCCCATGGAGGAACGTCAGTGGCCCTGTAGATTAACTCTGTGGTCACTGGATGAACAGGCATGGAGATACCAAATTTTTTTACACAGTTCCTGGAGCATCTGCACTGGCTCGATAATTATGTTCAGCATAGATCTTTATGCAATTAGTATGTCCGTAAATTAGTGCAGACTTCTTAGCATACAAGTACTGTGCTGTTGTCTTTGGGGTAACAAGATTTAAATTTTGATGAACTGCAGCCTCTGGAATTTGTCTGACATACACTGTACTTGCTATTTTACAGTTGTCAATAGAAAGAAATGTTTCTTTTATGGTAGTACAATGATACAGCAAAATGGAACCACTAAGAATGGAAGTGTTCATATGAAGAGAATAACAGTCGTGACAAAGGGTTTTGTTTCCTTGTCTCAAGGAAACAGCTTTATTCTGCATTTCTAAGAATGGGATAAATAACTTCTTTGTGTGTTTCAACATAGTCCTGATACAGATGTAAGAGACAGTCTGTTCATCTTCTCCCTTAGTTTCATGCAAAACAACTTTTAACTTTTTTGATATTCCCAGAGTCATTTCAGCTTCAACACTGTTTTGAATTTGCCTTCTATAAGCTACATTAATAATTCTAAACCACAAAGTTCTCTGAACAAAAATCAATATTACAATTTTGTGAGACAATACTTTATATTATTCCTTAAAGCCTCCAGCACATAAGTGGAAATATTTCACCACTATACGAAATATATGTGAACGTGAAAAAAGAAATAGAATTTATAAAAATATCTAACAAAGTATTGGTGTATGACCAGGACATAGT
This sequence comes from Mystacornis crossleyi, assembly GCA_013400655.1. Taxonomy (NCBI): domain Eukaryota; kingdom Metazoa; phylum Chordata; class Aves; order Passeriformes; family Timaliidae; genus Mystacornis; species Mystacornis crossleyi. Next base: position 65,916 of record VYZQ01033593.1, on the reverse strand, counting down.
CTTTATTGTCCATAAGTATGTTTCTTCACGAGAACTGCAGAGCATTGGGACTTAAGGATCTCTGTGCAAAGTAACTCACTCCTATATTGACTGGAAGCAAAGTCCCCATGGCCCCAGTGGGGTACAGAGATTCAGAAGGAAATTTTATTTAGTTCCTTTCCCGGTTTTCACCATCTCAGACAGAAACTTCTGCTTTCTTAGAGGTACTAGCTAGGCCAGAGTTAGGGAGCCATGGGCAGCAAGTATCAGATGCTTGTTGCTGCTGTTAGCCCTGTTAGCAGCTGCATCACCAGGTCAGCAGGAGTGGCTGAAAGCTGGGCTCAGTCCGAACTGGGCACTCTCCATGCAGCTTTGCAGAAGTTTGGCTGGTAGTTGCAGAAGGAATCGCAGCATATCCTGCGTTGAAAGGGACCTACAGCAATCACCAAGTCCAGTGAGTCAACAGTGCCCTGGAGCCAGGAAGGACAACCCTGTCCTGGGGTGCATCAGGCACAGCTTCACCAGTTGGGCAAGGGAAGGGATTGTCCTGCTCTGCTCTGAGCTGGAGTGGCCTCAGCTCCAGTGCTGGGGCAGTTTTGGGTGCCACCCTATAAAAAAAGACAGAGGTTGAGAGACTGTCCAAAAGAGGGCCACGGGGCTTGTGACAGGCCTCATGAGGGGCCTTGAGGGGAAGCCTTAATAAGAGACAGCTGAGGGTATTTGGTTTGTTCAGCCTCGAGAAGAGGAGACTGAGGGGAAACCTCATCACGGTCTACAATTTTCTTGTGAGGGAAAAAGGAGGGAGAAGTACCAATCTCTTCTCTCTGAGGCTAGTGACAGGACCCAGAGGAATGGCATGAAGCTGAGTCAGGGGAGGTTTAGGCTGGGTATTAGGAACTAAAGGTTTTTTACCCAGAACGTGGTCAGGCACTGGAACAGGCTCCCCG
>VYZQ01033593.1:905-19083 GCA_013400655.1 Mystacornis crossleyi | reverse complement strand
AAAAAAAAAAACCAAAAAAAACCACACCTGAGGCACATTAAAGCTGAATGAAAATTTTAGGAAATAACAATCTCAGACCCAACATGGTAGTCCAGAGCCTGCTTCACCACCTCATATGTCAGTCTGCTGTTGTACTAAGCACAATTATTTTCCAGATATCTATTATGAGTTTTGTTGTTTTCACCCATCTGGAATTGTTTCCTGATCAAATTATGTATCTGATGTTTCTTTTGGTATCTCTTTAGGTGTTCTTCTAGCAAATGAAAGCATATAGTAGATTTAAGCCCTGGGCAACTTGTGATCTGAATCAATGGAAATCCCTCCCCAAACTTTTCTTAATACATTTTAAAATAATGCTAAGAGACAAGTCAACAGAAAATAAAGGACTACTGTGGCCTTATAAAATCTGCTTCTGATTTTCTAATTCTTGCAATAAAAAGTCACCATAATACAGTCTTCAATTTCTATGTTTCTCACAAAGTTTCTCATGCAGTGGAAAGAGACCTGACTGTCACTAAGACCAAGCTGACTCTTGCATAAAAGTCTTTTCTAAGCTGTTAAACAATCCAGTGATGGTCATCCTGGAATAATAATGTAATAACAGATTAATGATATTAAAACCATCATTAATCATCATAGTAATAAAAGATAGGATAATGTGCTGCAATCACAAATCCTTGGCTAAATTTTGTTATGGGTAATTGCATCCCACTCACCAAGTGTTGCATAGTTGTCTTGGGTACTGAGAGAATTGTTACTGTCTCTGAGCTCCAGAGGTAGGTGCATTTCTGTCGTGTAACATGACAGATGGCTTCCAGTCCTTCGGGAGCCTTCGCATGTAACTCATGGAACAGTACTGGAATTCAAAGGAACAGATGTTCCTGTAATATGTGGGACGAATATAAGCATCTCCGTTTACTTTTAAGATAAATGTATTCAAGGCTGTTAAATTCTCCACAGATATACCAGGAAAAAAAATAAATTAATATCATTGCTTTCACAATTTAAAAGGCATTTGCCATTTGGTGGAATTTTATTAGTTTGTTGGGGGTTTTTTAACAATCTATCTGCTAATACTAAAAATGAACTAGATTTTAGACAGGAAAGGGAAGATGGAGGAAATAAATTAATCTTTTTGTAACATAACAGAAAAATTTCCATCCATGGAGTAGCCCTACATAGTAACTACAAATCATCTAGTGATTATTTCTTTTCACTGTGAAATCTGTAATACCAATAGAACATAAAAATTGACTGCAATTCTAGTCCTTCATCCAGTCATTTTACCACTAGAGGGCTGAAGGAACAGCTTCAACGTGAGTTAGATTTTTTGAAAATTAGGCACTATGAGAATGAACACTAAGAATTTACATGCTTAGAAACAAGATATTCCTAAATTAAAAACCAACCAAACAAAACCCTGGAGTTTGTAGCATACCTTTAGAATATTTCATCCTCTATGTTAGTGCAGAGATCCCTGAGCAAATCACTTCCAATTTGGTTTAAAACTAGAAACCACTCTGAAAAATGAATGTGCAACTCCTGTACTCTATCATGTTTCATTTCTTGTGCTTATTAGACTACTGGAAAAGCAATGTAATAACATTCTAGCTACTGAACAGGGGCATCTGAAAGAGTAGCCCAATTTACAGGCTCTAAGCTGCCATATACCATACTTAGCTGAAGCAGTGGAAAAGCTACTCAACTTTGCCCGACAAAGTCCATGGCCACTTTTATATTGCCTCTGTGGCCAGCTTCCTGCTAGATTTTTCTATTTGTCCCTGTGATCATGGCCTGAATTTCCAGATTTCTATTTCCAAAATGCACAAGCTGGTTGAGAGGTACCATGTGAATGTGTAAGCTCTGCCCAGAGACATGCATTCTTTAGCATATTTCAGTCCAAGCATATTCTCTTTGGGACACAAAATAAGAAGAATAATTGTGTTGTTTTAGAAATACAGAGCCAAGATCTGATCCAACAGTTCAGCTTCTGCCATGTTTGTTGTATGACATATAAACCACCAATCTGGCCCGCAGTTCAGGAAATTAAAATACCACTCAAGATGTAGGCATCACAGATCGTGAGGAAGCAGAAAGAAGTTCCATAAACTTCTAGTATTGCAGCACATTACAACTATTTCTTTCCACACCACTGTGTAATGCACTTCTCAGCAGGACATAGTAACCACATTGTGCTCACAGCCTAGGTCTGGAGCTATAGGCACAGCCCATTTCATAAAATACAGGTTTAGGCACTGATGGGTAGACCTCTGAAAGGAAAAATTATCTATGAAGTGTTGTCAACCCAACTTCACATAGTTTTAACTTGGATTCAGGAATCTTTACAGCTTAGCATTCAAAATTCAGCATAGACACATCTTTAACATGTCAACACATGGACACTACACCTAAATCCTCAAAGTGATGTATTGTGCAGTTTTTCAAGGAACTTGTCCAGATGTGAATAATCATGACTCTGGAGGAAAAGACAAAAGCCCAGCAAAGTTGTTCAGGAAGTGATCCTTGCAAATTTTCAGGGAGAATGAGAAAATTCCTGGTTTAAAACAATCTTGTTGTCACATTTTTCTTCTTAAGTCAAGGTTTGGAACAATTTTTTATTTCAATATTTTCTTTTAATGATTGAATTTTTTTTCAGTAAATATCTTACTAAAAATGAGTTTACAAAGCTGTTGCTTCTTCCAGAAAACCTTCTTTCTGGTGGCCTGCCAAGCATGATGATTATTTTGGCATTGCTGTGTGATTTTGCAGCTCCGTAGTCCCAAAGAAGGTAAAAAATTGCTTTGTTCTTCAGATGACATCAAATTCCATTGGATTTAGTGGACAGCTACCATAAATAGGAGTAATAATTAAATCACAACTCATACTTTTTGAGGCATGTTTATGATAATCTCAGTACCATAAGTCTGTATTACACACAGGGATTTAATGGCATAACTAAGATTCTAAGCACATAATTTTTTTCCTGAAGACGGTACTGTATTATTAAGAGCAGTATTTTGTCACCCTTCAGTAAACAGGAATAACAAAATGTCTTAGATTTTGTATGTATGATCATATGAATTTAAAGTAACACATATATGCTTATTTTTCAAAATGGATGATAAAATATATGTTCATTTATAAATTCTGCTTGCATGACACTTGGGAAAGAGAAAATTTATTTTCCAGTGAATCAACAGCAAAGATAAGGTCAAAAATGGAATTTAAATAATTACTATTTTTAAATCACTGGTATGTAACATGATGAAAATTTTAACTTACTGTGTAGTTTTCTTCAGAAAGACTAAAACTTAGAGAGAAGGAATTTATATTGGTGTATTGACTTTGAACTTCTCTAAAAGAGTTATACAATATTTAGGCACTATTCTGAAAATTATTGTAGAAAATTTTGAGATCAAATACATAGCAATAAGAAAAAATGAGCTAAGATCTGTAGTTCTTCATTTTTGAAAGAGATTAACTTCTTGAAATAACTCAGTTCAAAATTCGTAAAAACTATTTATAGAAATAAAAGGGCAGGTAGCCCTTTAGCCTTCACATGTGCAAAAATTAAAGAAAATCCAATGAGGTGAAGAAAATAGTATTTAATTGCAAGATTTCAGGATGAAACAATAAGTTTTTTGTTCTATGTGAAAAACACAGACAACAGCACCATCTTGGATTACACCATATCATCCCACTGATATTGTTAGAGCCATTTCAGAGCCACATCTTTTACAGGGCAACTTTTGGCTGAATCTCTTTTCTCCTGGTCAATATGTGAACATTTAGCAATGATCATCTGGACCAGAATGTTCTGCATAACGTCCTATTTTCCTTTACCACTGACACCAGCAGAAAGAGCTCATTGTGATTTCACTGAAGTTTGAGCGAACTTTTGTGAGTGAAGTCTGTCTGTGACAGGTGTTTATTATAAAAATAATTATTGATAACAATTTTGATCAATATTACGTGCTGTTTCTTCTGGAATTCTACCAAGGTTTAATACTTATCATGTTTAAAAAGCTGACAAGACTGTAAAAATTGTGTAGAACTAATGAGATTAGCTGTCTACTGCTCTCATGTGATGCCAAACCAGCTGAGCTTGATCAGGACGTGACTCAGTAGTATCTGGATGTATCATCTGATAGCCATAAAATTTCTATTTTAGATAGCTACAGCAGATATCAGATATCAGATAGATACAGTAGAAGTGTCTAGTCACTATAGGATTTTACTGTACCAGGGTTGCTTTCTATTTTGCATATTTTATGCAATTAAGGACTAACTAATTCTCCTCTACTAAGAGAAACAATCAGGAATGTGCAATCTGTACTTTTCTTCTCCATTTTGGTGTGATATGATAAATTATTTATCTTTCCCAAATAAATAATCATTTATTTATTAAATGCTATTATTTTGCTAATAATTATTGCTGCTAGCCACAGCATCAAAGCCATGCCAGTGCTGAGCTTTCTAAAAAAAGGGCCAGAGCTCCTTGCACAGTGTAAATAAACACAGCACCCCTGCCCTGCAGGCTTTACAGCCTCAAATTCCAGCTCAGAAAAGGGCTCAGTACCTTTCTGAAAGGCTTAAATTACAGAATCCAATCCCATTTAATGCATCCCTGCAAAACAATATTCTGTTCCTGCTGCCTCTCAGAAAAATCTATTAATATGGGTTTCCTTAGAGCATCTGCAATGGCACAGTGGAGCCATGATACACTGGGAAGACGTGCTTATGTAACTGTGCAGCTTTTCCTCTTCTGGGAAGAATCCTTTCACATTTGTAATGGTAGTGACAATGCTGCAAACCACATCCAATAACTACCATAATGTAGAAATCAGGGGTGTGTTATGATGCTAATTAGCAACATTTCAATTACATATCTTTATTTATAATTTATTTTCTACTGTAGTATTTTGTAATTCTTTTACAATTTTGAAAGGAAATACTGAAATTCTACATGGATCAGTCATTATGCGAATTTCAATATTAAAATAATTGGTGTTGTATAAATGTGCTTTGGCGATATAAAACTTCATTAACCCTCCAGCAGAGGGCAACATCTGAAAAAAATATTTCTATAAATCCAAAGAGCAGTTGCTTTTAGGATATTGCAACTATAACATATGTTTTCATCAGGGAATCTTTCTTTGAAAATACAGTTTGCATTTAGTTACCAACTGGGCAAGTGAAGTAGCTTAATAATTTTAGAACGACTTGTTTAAAACACAAGTTATAATTTTTTTTAAAGCAGCACATTACAGAAACTTTAAGATTAAAATGAAACCTAAGAGAAATATAATGGCTGCGACTTAGAAAGAAATACCGATTTTTGCATCTTCAATTTTCTTCAAAGAGATAGAAGTTTATTATTATTAGATCCTGGAAGAAAAAATAATGCTGTTCAGAATATGCTCAGTTCATTCCAGTGCTGTAAATACCACAAATCAAGGTTGAGTGTTACAGTGGCCTGCTCAGAGGCATGAAAACAGAGGACAAAAAAGAGATGGAAAATATTAAATGCTTCAGAGAAAGCGGTCACTAATGGATTCCTACCACGATCTAAAATAAGCTGTGTGAGTAAACATGGATCTAGAGATAAATATACCTTTGGATTGGGTGCTATCTGTTTATAGCATTACCGCAGCATTATTGCAGCTGGGCCCGGTTTGCCCGGGAGCGGGACTGGCTTCAGGAAGGCCACGTCCTTTCCGCACACCCGCGCTATACGAGGAGCAGTGGCGCTCGTCCAAGGCGCGGAGAGCCCCGCGCGNAATAGCCATTGAATGAGGGCGAAAAGTTAAGAGATTAAACCAATATGAACCATCGTTGCTCGTAGCAGTACCGTATCCAAAGCAGAGCAGTATCCAGCGAGCATCCCCGCAGGAATGGAGTCGGTAAAACAAAGGATTTTGACTCCCGGCAAGGAGGGATTGAAGAATTTTGCTGGAAAATCGCTTGGTCAACTCTACAGGTAAGACTGATATCTCTTACAAGATTCTACTTCCTAGAAAAAACTGGAAGCTTTTCTTAAGCTCCCGTTGCTGTAGGAGATCGAATGCTTTGGGGAGGTCAGCAGTGGCAGGGTTGGGAGCTGTTGCGATTCTGCTGGATATAATCTAGATCCTGGAAACTAGTGCTGAAGCTGCTCAATATGGCACCCTCGTAACTTCTCTATCTGACTCGTAGATGGTGTCAGTAAAGATGTAGTAAAAGATTACCCCACCTTTCTTCCACAAAACCAGATCCCATCTTGAAATCATAATCAGGAGACAGCAGCAACCTGTATTTTTGTTCCGTCTTAATTTTGCAATGCACTCACAGGATCTTGCCCCCTGCCCTTAACAAACATTAAAAAAAAAATTCTGTTTTTGATTAGGCTTGTCCTTTGTGTAATTCGTCGTCAGATAAAGATAAACATGGAGATGTATAAATAATTAATATCCGAACGATTTTTTTTCTCCTGAAGCTGAAACATATAGAAGAACGTGTTTAATTATTTATCTATTTGCCTTTAGAAGCATCTGCTTGTCCTATTAAGTGATATACAACTGCAATTGCTAAACTCAAAAGCATCACTCCTGTATACTTCTGTATGTAAGGAACATTTCTATCGTCGTCGAACCCTGTGCACACAGATAAATAAGTCCAGATTCTTGCACACCTACGAAGTGCATGCACTTAAAGTTCACACATCGTTCTCCATCCAATCTGGTGACTTTAGTGACCTCCAAAACGTATGAGAATAGTCTGTGAATTTACAATATATTTTCGATTGTACCGTCTGCTAGAAATTACCCCGAAATATTGTGTTAGGTTTGGTTTTTTGTTAGTTTGGTTGTTGTTTGTTTGTTGGGGTTTTTTTGTTTGTTTGGGTTTTTTTTTCCCCCCCGAATTACAGCTATAAGGTAACTGCGGATTCGTCTGCCCAGGGTAGGTCACGTAAAAATCTTTCTTCCATACCTATGCGGCAGTGCTGGGCACAGACACAAGGCTGTTTCACAGCATGAGTCACAACTACTGCTGCCATTTTAAGGGAAGGGGACATATCAGTGAAGTGATAAAGACAAAATTAAGACTTCCATTTTTATAGGGAGTTTACCATGAAGAAAAGCCAAAAGCAAAATTAAAGTCATCAACAATGCAATTAATTTTCTACAGTTTTTGGTTACATTTAAGTCATTTTCAGTTGTTGAGAATTAATAAGAAGAAAGGATAATCCAGAATAACCGCTTAAAATATAATCAAGGAAATAAACCTTTTCTTTTTCGTTCTTAAAGACTCTACAACATTTAAATAAAGCTAGTATCTCTACTGCTTGTAGTGACACAGTGAATAATAAAGAAACGGTGTTTGTATTTTCCAGCAAAACTCCGTTTGAAATCACACCTCGACTAACAAACGCGCGATTCGTTAATCTTTTTCAGCTCACGGCAATTAAGTACTTTGTTTACTCTTCTTAGAACCCAAGCAATTTTCTTGCCTCTTACACATTGATTTTCAGTCTATTCCCGAAGACAAGACGCCCATTCAGGGAGAAAACACTCCTACACTACCTTTTATCCACACGAACGAATTTTGAACATAAACCCACGGTGGTTTATTTTATTCACAACTTGAAGACATTTCTTATTGCCGGGATCTTTAAGGAGGGAAATAATACGCCTAAAAAAGAAAAATTAGGAGAATTTCAGCTGAGGAGCTTTTGGAGAAAATCCCTGTATTTTCTCCCAAACATGGATAACTGTTTAAGACTTATTCTGCTAATTATTACTGCCTTATCAGCCGGATGAGGTAACCTGAAAGAGACGCTCCTCCGAGTAGGAAAACACTTCTAGAGCAGAGGTGAGGGCAGCGGTAGTAGAGTCCAGAGTGTCGGCACATGGTCACATCTTTGCTTCTCAAGACGACATAACTGGGTAGCTTTTCTGATTTTTAAATATCTCAGTGACTTCAGAACACGATTTAGGGATTCATTATGGGGCACTTGCTCTATAAACCTGATTTTTCTTGCTACCGACACAGCATTTAAAAAAATAATTTAAAAAAAATTTTTTTAAGAGTTCTAAATGTTCTAAATTACCTTTCGTGGTATTCTTCAGCTGATTGCAAATAGCTGCAAATAACCATTTCCCCTCAGATTCCTTCATATTGTTTTCTAGGAGACACGATTTTCAAGTAAAACCGAGGGAGTGTGGGAAATGAGATAGTGCTTAAAGCTGCTCTGGGAAGGTTAAACCTGCTAAGTGATCACACGCTCGCAACGTGTAGCTGAGTACTGAGATCTTTGGGAAAGCCTTCTCCGGAGATGCCAGTTTTCTGAAGACGGTCATGGCTTCTTTCACTGCATGTGACAGCCATTTTGCAAATCTAAAATAAATAGCAATATCGCCCTCTCCTCCTCCTCGCTCCTCCCTCCCGTCTTTTTATCTTAACATTTCTCTTGTTCCCAGACCTAAAGCGAGGTGCACACCGAGATCACCCCCTTGGTGTTTCTAATACAGCAAGGAGGTAATAAAACCTCCAGAAGCTCGTCTCTGTTTCTACGCCTCTTGGGCTGCCCAACATGGCGCCTCTGCAGTGGTTACAGATGATGTCTTCTTGATGCGTCCTACATATTTAAGCAGAAGTCTTTAATGATAGATGAGCAATTCTCAGCTAGAGCTCCTCCCTGGGCTGCTGCGGAGGGGTGGCGGGGGGAGTTGGGGATGACTAATCGTGACTCCCACAGGTCATTGCTAAAGAACAGTTGAAGGTGACTGGGAAGCAAGGAATAAATCCTCAAATCAATCTCCAAGCCAAAGGAGCGAGGGGAACGGTGAATTTAAACCTTTAGCTCCCCGAAATTGTTGTGCCTTCAGGCGGCCAGGGCTTGATTTTCCCTTCTTGTGTCGGGCAGAGTCCTAGAGAAGAGGCAGAAGCCCGGGGACACCATCGAGCTGACTGAAGATGGAAAGCCCATGGAAGTGCCCGAAAAGAAAGCCCCGTTGTGCGACTGTACCTGCTTCGGGCTGCCACGGAGGTACATCATTGCCATCATGAGTGGACTGGGATTCTGCATTTCCTTCGGGATCCGATGTAACTTGGGAGTGGCCATCGTGGATATGGTCAATAACAGCACCATACACCGAGGAGGAAAAATTATTAAAGAGGTGGGAACCTTTCCTTCGTAAATCCCACATTCTCCCAGTACAGCTCTCAGTCAAACACCTCAACACAGGTGGGACGGGCTCTGGATAGTTTCGTGGCATTTCCCGCCACCTGAGCCCCGATGCTCCCCGGTCCCAGGGCGGGCGGCTCCCCTGCCCCTGCCCGGCTCCGCCGCTGCCCTTAGAAGGACGGAAATCCCGTTCTTGAATCCCTGTTCTTGAAGCAGAAACAATTTCTACCAATTATTTCTACTTTTTCATTTCAGTTCCTAGCCCAAATGTGCGGTATTATGGTGCGGACAGTTCGCCCCGCGCCCTGTCTTTTCCACACAGCCTCGAAAAACGCAGATATCTCGTAAAATAAACATAGGGGATGGGAGAAGGACGGCGTCGAATTAGGGACTGTCAGCGGGTGCACCTCGCCGTTGAGGAGGCGGGGAGGTTTTGCATGAATGTTTGAAAACACCAGGGTGAATTTGCTTTGACAAAAGGCGTTAAATGATAAGAGCCGTTTTAAAGCGAGTTAAAGTGGGATGAGAAAGATGTGATAAATGCAGATGAGTCTTAAACACCCAGATCCACAGACAAACCCCTTACTGCTTGCTGTCCGCTCAGGCGAGAGGTAAGTGCGGGCTGTGCGGCGCCGGCCCCGCCCGCGCAGGGCTGTGTCTGTGCGCCGGGGGCCCGCGGGTGCCGGGGCTCCCCGGCTCTGCCCTGCCTGGCCCTGCGGGCCGTGCCTCGGTCGAGCGGCTCAGGGCACACGGGCCCCCCCCCGCCCCTCTCATGTCCCAGGGAGGCACGGGCGGTTCTATTGCTGTTACTGCGTTTGTTGTGCTGATCTGGCGGGCAGTCGGAGCGTTCGCCGTGGGGGGCTGCGGGCAGAGCCCGGCGCCGGCACTGGAACCCCTTCGATTGCACTGCGGGTGAAGCTACTGCCGGTGCAAGCCCTAAAGTGGCACAATTACAGCCTTCCTCTTGTCTTTCTCTCTTTCTGTCCCGGTCCCTTGCATTGGAAGAAAGCGAAGTTTAATTGGGATCCTGAAACGGTTGGCATGATCCACGGCTCTTTTTTCTGGGGATACATAATCACTCAGATCCCCGGAGGGTACATCTCATCCCGGCTGGCAGCGAACAGGTAACTGCGGCCTGAATAGCGCCAAGGCCCCGGCCGAGCCCAGCGGGGCCGGGCTGCGGCAGCGGGGGCGCGGGGGGCGCGGGGCTGAGCTCCAGACTGCCGGGGCTCCCCTGGGCACCACCAGCTTAACCCTCGCTCAAAGGCAGGACCTTAGGAAGGGAAGGACAGCTTGCATGCGATCCGGGAACTCCACTGTGATGGTGCATTGCTCACCCTCCTTCAAACAACCCCCTGGTTTTGCGGGGGATATCTCATGTTGGTTTCCTTTTCCTCTAAACAGTCACTTAAGGAGGTTGTGGCAATGATATTCAAACAACACGTATTCAGAGGCAAATTCAAAGATTCATTATTTCATCGAAGCTTGAGAGATTTCTTTTCCTGTGATTAAAGAATTCTATTATTTTTGTTTTAATGAAAAGGAAAACCATCAGCAGGATTTTTTCATTAAAGCACAAATGAATTTAGAATGGTCGAAAAACATGTTTAAATGAGACTTCCATAATGAAAGGAAAGTGCAGATGGTCCGGGGACTTAAGGACTCGTTTCTATGGTGTCTGGCAATTTTTCAAGCACCCAGGGTGCGATTCTACCTGTTAATTAGATCCACTGAGTATTCAAGACACATGAGGCTTTCACTTCCATGCTTAATGCCACAGGCTCATCGTTTGCAGAAGCAGCAAAGGTCCTAGTGCCACTCTTCAAACCAGTACCACACTAAGTGCAAATGGATACTAAACTCAGCCATATATACCTTTAACTCTTCTCAGGAGTGTGCAACATTAAAGGTAGGCCTGGATGCAGCGAGGCTTAGCCTGAAGAGCAAGATGGCTTAGGTGTGCTTGAGGCTGAGAGGAAAGAGAGAGGGTGGCTAAAGCAAAAAATGTTCTCCTCAAGATAAATAACTTTTAGACTGATCTACAGTAGAAATGAGTATTTACAAACGGAGACGTGCTCTGTAACTGAGAAAACACTACTATCCTACCCTTTAAAACAAATAAATCAAAACACATAATTTTTAACCTGGGGTGTCCATTGTCTTTCTCTTTTCAAGTGCCATCTTTCTGATAATGGTTCAGAAATGTAAAAGGCTTTTTTCAAATAGCCATTAACAGCCATTTAAAGGGCTATTTACCTTTTCTTCCTCCTTTAGTCATTTATGCATCTTTACACTGTCTGTAACTCCTCAGGATTAACTGGAGTTTTGGTTGAGTAAAGGCTGCAGAATCTGACTCAGAGAATCAAACACAGTCTTCATTCACCCAAACAACATCAGAAAAGCCATTTGACCAATTCAGATGTAAAGTGATGCAACTATAAAGATTTGCAAGACAATGAAAGGGACACTGCCAGGAAAAGTCAGTAGTAGAAACACACAAGTTGGCATGTGCAAATCAGATTTTTCTCTTCTTCACAAACATTTACATTTACTACAATAACTGAAGACTACTTCAGTTAAGCTAGGTGTATTTTATCTAATTAGTTACTATTCCTGTGGAAGTAGTTCATGCCTCAGGTGTATTGTGTCATTCCCAGGCATCTCTCTGCCTATATATTCTGTAGGGAACCCAGGTTACTGGGGGTATCTGCCCCAAGTGGTGTGCTGAAACCCCTTCTTTTCTTTCTGAGTTTTTCGCAGCCAAGTCAGTGACTGTAACTGGACTAGTTGGGAGACTGATGATTATCTGGCTAGAGTTTATGAACCTTTCAAAGATTCAGATACCATTATGATACTGCTGAGACTTGCTGTGGTCTTCACATTTCATCAGTCATTTGGGGAATAGGTATAAATGCTGATAAACTTGTGGGTACAAAAAGATCCAGTCGATCAGATGATACATTAAACTTTTGGTTGACTGAATTCTGTTCGATATATGACACGTGAGTGCAAAGTAACATCAGAGAGGGAGGAACCACTCTGAAAAGCAGTCTCACTGAGTGGGATCTTAAGCCATGTGGGGCTAGAAACACATGACAAGCTTCCAGCATGATGCTCTACTAAAGTAATCAGTCTACTAAACTAGAATGTTTATTTTTCTTTGTTTAGTGCAATGAGTGTATTTAAGTCAATGACATTGACCTTGGATTTTTTTGGGTAATTTGGACACATTCATATTGGTATGAGTGTTGAAAAATTAGAGATTACTTTAGAGATCTTTAATTGCTTCAAAAACGACAGTATAAAGTGATGCCTAGTGAAAGAAATAGCAAGAACGATGTATTCAGGATACATGTATATAAAAAGATTACTAGGAGGTAATCTGATTCTAAGTATGCATGTAATTCCACTGGAAAAATTGCTTGGTATAAGTGCATGCTTTAGTCCTCTGGAAAGGTATAAAGGAATCAGAAATTGATAGCCATACAAATGAAAAAAAGCTTAAATAGTAACAATAATGACTACCCACCTCTGGTTCAACCAGAGAAATTATGTGATAGCTTTTTCATTGGGTTTTAAATTCCTATAATAGAAGTTATGTTTTAGCTATTATGAAATGTTTGCAGTAGAGGGATAATTACGCAAAATATAAGGGATAATCAAGTGTTCAGGGCTGTGAATTTCAGGCTAGATGGCCCTATAACTAAGTACATGTTTTGTTTTTAATCTAGAAATATAATAATTTATTTCAAATTAATATTCTCTGTTTCACATGCATGCTACTGCAGCTGTCTGTGAATAAACGACCTGCTGTGCTGTCACACACATATGGAAAGGTGTGAAACTGTGCTTGGTTTTATCACCTCATCTCAAGATAATTTAAATATCATTATACTTTAAACTTCTGATACATCCTTTAAATAGTCTTTATGTTGGAAATCTATAACAAACCCCTTGCCCTACCAAAAGCAGAACTAAAATGCTGTGGTAGTATATCCTCACTGATTTCCTAAGTGAATTGTTTAAACATTTACTGTAAATCAGAAAAGATTCTTTGAAATTAATAGGATGTTTTTAGATTACACGACAGAGAATCAATTCCCAATGTGGTTATATATTTGAAATAGAAATACCAGTTTTGACTGTATGTGCCAAGCATAGTTTCAAAAGTATATCTGCAATAATCACAGACTATTTTTTATAAAACAAAGCTGAGTGACCATTTTAGCTGATTTGTGTATACTCAAACATTAGAACTCTCTGACACAAAGAGACACAAAGGGCAGAATAGAGTGCTAATTTTTTAAATATTAAAAGCACCTATGGTAATGACATATATTTCCTATTATCTATCAAAGCTCAAATCCTGGCGGTCTTCACATTAAAAAACATAACTACATGACTATACTACATTTTTCTACAATGCAGCTATCTCTCATCTCCATTATTGTCATTCTAATCTGAATGAAATTATACAAATTAACATTTCACTTCAAATTAATCTTTGTTTCTCAAGTGCCATTCTTCTTGTTATTAAAGGCTAAATCCTTCTTCCCAGCAGGTAATCTGATAGGATTATTTGTATGAATAAAATGAATGATATTTCAGACAACTGTCTGTCAGTGCATCTTGTCTCAGAGTCCCACAGATTTTCACTGAAACTGTCATTAGCATGTCAGTGAAATCAGAATCTCTCTAACACAGCCTTAAGGACAACAAGCATAAAAATTTAAAGTTAAGCATTGGTTTAGAAATATAAGTAGAAAGATTTCCTAAAAGTTCACATCTTTGCATTTCTCTATTTTAAAAAGAGAAATTGTTCCGCTCTTTTAGCAGGTAGGCATATTGTGTGTTTTCTGATTTGTGAACAATGATTAATTCACAGCGTGAGTAGGGGATTAGTGGATGATTAAACAAGTGCCAACTTCTGAACTTCTGAGGGCTTAAACTGACCTTGCATTGTGGGGGAAACCCCCTCCAGAGCTGCAATTGCCAACCCCACCTTGCATATTCAGTCCAAAATCCTGCAGATTGGTCTCTGATCCCTGGCACTGGTGTGGGGCTCATCTGTTTCCAGGCAAAGAAGTCAATATTGCCCAAGATGATTTTGTCACCCTATTGCATTGCAGATTCTTTTAAGTACCAGTCTTCACGAGAAGGGGACTGGGGAAACTGGTAGCTGGTACTGCTGCTCCCTCTGCCATATGGTTCAGGGTCCTTCCATTTTTCTGTCATGAATGATGAAGCTGTTTTCACAATTTAATGATGCAACAAGGGATTTAGATGGGGGTTTTGCTTGATAAAAGGGGGCCTCAGATGTGTGACAAAAATTAATAATGTATCCAAGCCCTTATTATACTAGATTAGATGGCGGGAGGTCGACTTTTACATATTAATGCTTCATGAAGGGCTTATAATAGGATTTAGTATGAAGAGTACAGAGACACATCCCCCACCTCCCACATACACAGATGAATGAAAATAACCTGTTTTATCTCGATTTAAGAAAGTCAAATAAAGCTGCTATACTATGGTTTCTGGCCACTGTTGTTAAAGAGGATCGGTTTTAAGCGTTTCTCCTATGAAGCATGTTCAACCTAGGACTGGTGCTTGGGAATGAGTGTTCGTCTCTAATGGCAAAGGTAGATTATTCTCCCTGGTTTTTTGGGCAGCTGAATTCATCTACCACTGTAATATTCATGGCATAATCCCGGCTTTGTCAGTCCTGTGCCATTTAATGCAAATTAAGGGCCCAATTCAGAAAAAACCACTACATTCTGTCTATCATTTAGGAAAACATAAATTGTCAGGGTGAGCATTTCATAGGGATATGTTTACAGTAAAGGGGATCAATAGAGTTATCAGGACATTAGCTTATACTAGACAAAAGTCAGAATGACTATATATACCACAGAATAGCTAAACAGTGTCTCCCCATAATGGGTTCAGTTCTACTTAGTTACTTTGAAATACATAACCATAAGCAAAAGTCATCCCAAGCAGAGTCATCAGTGTGATTGCAGACTGAAAAAGACAACTAGACTAAGACAAATATTATTGGGAGATGAAAAAGTGACATGATAGATATATAATTTTTTAAAAATCAATACAGGTAATATAAACCATCCAAATGAGTGCCTACTCACAGTTTGCAGTCAAGGAGGTAAATATGGAGAACAGCTGAAAATGCAGCAGGAACAGCTGAAAAAAAAAAGAAAAAAAATTCACACTATATTACCAAGCAAAAAAAAAAAAAATTTCAGAGTCAGTAAGAGCACTGTTTATATACACTGGAAGCAGGTAAACCATCATTAATGATGTTTAACTTTTAGCTTTCAAGGCACCTCAGGCAATAGTGTTATAGGCTAAAATGTTCTTTTCTCTGGTACTGAGAAACATCTGTATAACTCTACATTGACAAATATGGAATTTTGGATCTAATTGAATACAGAAGGGAAATAATCCTCGAGATACTAAATGCAGAGAACCAAATTTATTCTTGACTAATTTTTTCAGGACTAAATATAAAATTTTCAAAATTTAGCACTCCTTGTTGAGATATAACTACAAGAGCAGGCTTATGTTTGAAATTTGCACTTATTTTTGCATTCCATCCTCCATTGATGAAAATCCTTTAAAATCATTATCTGTATAAAATTCACTACACAGTTTACATAAAATTACACCAGATGCTTTCAGAGCATCCTAGCATGGTTTGGGTTGGAAGAGACCTTAAAGATCACCCAGTTCAAACCCGTGTCATGACACCCCTGTCAGAACAAGCTGATAAAGAAACTTTATTGTGATTATACAATACTTTATTGCGATTATATCATCCAGATATGTCAATGCTGTCAAATAACTTTGCTCCCAGTTCTCTCCTAGTCCTGAGCCTCCATGAATCCTTACTGCATTAGCAGTGGTATCTAATAAATAAACACTCTCTGAAACAAAACCTTCATGGGTGCTTCTGACCCTTAACTGCAGGCTCTCTATGCAACAGGTATCCTTAATAACTTCTACTTGCTTTGTTACTTCACCCCAAAACGATTTGTACACCAGGTTTAATGCAAAGAAATGTTATCTAGGTTGGTTGCATGAAAACACTAATGTCACTGTCACTTTGGTCTGAAGGAATCTGCCTTTGCTGTGAGCAGTCCTGATACAATCAGCTGTAACATGTGGCCCCTGTACCACAAAATACTCCAAAAAGCAGTGCAGACGTCCAGCTTCTGAGTCCAAAGCACAGTAGTTATCCTCCCAAAAAACTTCACAAAACATTTTAAATTAAACTTACAGATGATTCCTTTGATAAATGTGTTCTATATCTCTAAATCAACAGAGACAGTTGAACCACAGCCTACGCCCTGCATGTTGGTAAGGCGATTTGAATGAGATAGTCTTGGTTTGAAACATTATCTAGCAGATTACATATTTAAAGAGCAAGCTGTCCCAAAGCTAATGAGCTAGAAGGAATGAGTCAGAGCTTTATCTAGACATATACAGATATAATGAGTTGTAAAATGAAACCGCAGGTTTGAGAGATTCCCCAGCTGAATTCAGACAGGAAGGAGAGAGGACTGGTAGAGTGAGCAAATGAATGAAGAAAAAAAGCAGACAAGGTGTAGAGGATCTGATTTGCTTAGTGATGCAAAAGAAAGAAGATGGGACTGCAGTTGTGGAAACTGAAGAGATTAAAACCATTAAAATAAAACAGCATGGGTAGAAGACATTTGCTGGATATATGAAGTAAAAAGTTGGAAAAGAAAAACTACTACTGACTAGGGCAAATGCTTCTAACTTCTGAGATGGAACCTGAGCTGCTTATGAAAAGATGATGTAATGCTCTTGTGGGTAAGAGCAACAATCTGAATTTAATGATCCAGGAGTCTTTTATATTCAGCATCAATTGCAATGATGCTGTCATCCAACGGCGCCCAAGTTCTTCACAAAATCCACGTTGAGATACCAAAGAATAGGTCTGCGAACAAGCAATGGAAGGTGCAACCTGAAAATTTTTTGGGGTGTTGGTATGAGTCGGTGGCATTAGTGGGGTTTGAAGAAGACAGAAAGCTAAAGGACTTTGGGTTGCACATCAACTTAGTCTCTGCATGGCCTTTCACACCAGTGCTTGATCCAATCCCTTGTATCATCTGTTTTGCTAAGTCTCATGAATATTTTGGGATTTTTCTTATCTTCAAACCTGGCAGATCAAACCATAGCAAATTCAGGTTATCAGACTGTGCATGTTCTGTATAAAAGTCTTAGAAGGGCCTCATCACACCTAATATGGGTAGAGATATGTTTTGTGAGGAGGGAAGTGTTAAGTGTCACTTAACCCCTGAAATTTCTATATTCAAAGAAAAATCTAAGTTAAAAAGTTGATCACAAACTGTCATTGCCAGCGACATTTGCAGAAGAAAGGATTCAGAAAAGCTGCTATAAGCCCACAGACATTCCAGTTAGCTCCTGTCTTACTCCTTTCTAGACATTATGCTTTACTGGAAAAAATGAAGCCTTTAATACAGCATCGAGCCTTGCAGTTCCTTGCAGACAAAATATTCTTCGGGTTGTATAAATATATAGCATAATCATGTTTATGTTGTGTTGCTGGCCCTTTGCAGGAGGTGTGTCACTGATGAAAGACAGTAGGTAGAGTCAAAGTAAAAGAATAAATTTTACAGATCTTGAGCTGACAGCATAGTCTAAAAAGTCACATTATGTGATACACATTCTGCTGCTCAGGGCTGCTGCTACACTAGGACTCTCCCAAACAAGCACTGTTCAAGAAAGAACAGGAAAGGAGAATCAAAGCCCAGCTTAAGTTTTTATAGACATTTCGTAAAATAAGTCTCTGTTAGACATATTTCATATGATTTCTGTAAGGCAAACCAGCTCACCAAATTGAATCCAAATAAATTTCATTTATTTCATAATGACAGATTTTTTTTTTTATCTAATCTTTAAATTAGATTGGGAAATCTTCACAAGAAAACTCATGGTTTCAATCCT
>VYZQ01033591.1:0-20440 GCA_013400655.1 Mystacornis crossleyi | reverse complement strand
GCCACTTGCTGCTGAGGAAAGGGAGAGTTTTAAAATATTCCATCAGGCAGTTGGATCTCTAAGTGTGATTTGCTTCAGTGACTTGAATGCAAATGTCTTGCCAGAAACCTGACATTGAGGCACATTATTTTGAAGTGTTTTGCCTAAATATTTTAACTGCAGAGCACACTTGGTAAATCCAAAGTTTTCCCACTGGCACACCAAGTGCAAAGTCCCACTTTAAAACCCCGTGAAGCATCAAATGCTTGGGAGCAGCTCTGCCTCATGTTTGTCACTTCCATTAAAGCCTCTTGGATTGGGAGCTTTGCTAAGACACTGGAGAATGAAATTAAAGCAGGAATAGCAAAACTGGAGCAAGGCTGCGCTGTCTCCTCACCTTCTCTCTGCCTCCCCTGCTGCAGGGAGCTGCATTTTCAGCACTTGTGAGTGAAACACTGCACAGTTCTGAGCAATAATTCATGAAAAAAGACTTGTTATTGTTCACTCCTTTTGCCAGGAGCAGTTGAAGAAAAAATCTGAGTATTTGGTATCCATAAAATTCATCAGAAAGTTTATTCTATTAGCTCAGGGGATGAGAGGAAAGAAATTCCCCAGAGCCAGGTCCTAGAGGAGGAGTTTCTGTATCAAACATTGAGCTAGGCAGGGTTTTGCTGCCTGCATGCATAAAGGATTTGAGAAATCTGCCCTACATCATTTGCGGGGTCCAGACGATCCAGAATTCAGCTATGAATAATATTTGCCCAGGTGTTGGTCTCATCCAAATCCAGAGGCAGAATCTGTGCTCACTACATTTGTTTAAGGAAGGCTTATCTGTGAGAAAACAGGTCTAAAACCTAAATATTTTTGCAGGCTCATATCTGTCATTAAACTTTCCCTGGAAGTGTTTCCCAGATGGATCCAGGAGTGCAGGGCTGATGTTCTGCTGCCCTGTGTTCCTCACACCCCACCAGGTGTGTCCAGCTGTGCCCTGGAGCCACTCTGGGCCTCTGTCCCCCCCCGAGCTCACAGCTGGAGCGGCCGCGAGCTTTGGGGAATTCCGGGTGGGAAATGAGCAGCAGGAGCTTCATCCCTGCAGAGCAGTGTCAGCATGCCCTGCCCGGGTCTAGAACTGCCACAACAGGAGCTCTGCAGGCTCTTCCTGCAGCAGAAACTTCTTTTTTTCTCTTGGTCTTGCAAAGTTTTGTCCCAATGCCCCCCTTGGTTCTGTGTTGCTGTCACATTTCAGCCCATTCCCAGTGTTCAGCCAAAAGCCTCAAACCCCAGACTCCCCAAGGGAAAAGCAGCTCTGGCTCAAAGCTGTGCCACATTAATGCCACAGAACCACGAGAACAAAACAATCTGGCTGAGCACCATTCAGTCAACAGTGTCATCCCGGGATTCTTCTATTTCTAATTTCACTGCAGTGTTAATTTTGGAATGTGTATGGGACACCGAATTGTTCACTAAGAGCAGATTCAGATTTCTACTTCACCTTGATACATCCTTGATCAGAATGACACTACCCAGGCTTCTGACGATAATTTTGTTTAGCTTGTAATTAGGAATTAAATTAGACAATTAAAACATTGCCTGTCCTGCTTTGCATTCACTTTTTTTCTTTTTTATTTATAGAGGCATGTTTAGGCTTTGTGGTTCAGGGAGAATATTTTTCTGCTCATATATAACTTGCAGAAGAGCACTGTGGTGCATGAAGTAGGCCTGTGGGTACAGCAATAATTCCTGGAGTTCTGTTAATGCTGACTGGGATTTTTATCTCTATTCCCAGCCAACAAAAACACTCAAACTCTCACAGCAGTGTAGTTACAGAGTTCTGGACACAGTCTGGGGATTTTTAACATCCAAGGAAGTTTTCAGACCCAAAAAAAACCCCTCATCTAAATAAGCTGAAAGAAAACACAGGAAGAATAAAGTAATGTTTGGGTGATCCCAGCAAGGGAAGCAGGACTGGGTTTGGATCCGAGCACACCACGCTCTCCATCCTTCCCTCACGCCCACACCCCCATCTCAGCAGCCTTCGCACAGCTCCCTCTCAGTATTTACTAAACTCCGAGCCTCGTCCCTTGCTGGAAAGGTCAAGCCTGAGGAACATCTCAGCCCTCACCGTAGCTGACGCATCAAATCACTCAGCAGCTCCTGCAGGCAGCTCAGCTCCGAGCGACTTCCAGCCTCACCTCATGGCTGCTCCTCTAATTCTGGTTATTTGATTGACTTTCTGGCTCCCGAGCTGCCTTCTCAGGAGGAAGATGCACAGATATTTTTGTGTCTGCAGCCCCGCAGGTTGTCGCTGCTGGCTGTTGGGAAGCTCAAGGTCACGGCCCTCTGCTCTCCTCTTGGGCAGGCTCCAAACAGACAGAAAAACAAACCAAGCAGCCCCTTGTTCTGGGGCTGGATTTCAAAAAAAACCACGTTTTTCTCCTGCCTTGCCCATGCTGAATGTGATTGCTGGGCACTTGAATAACAGATTTACACCAGCCTGCTGAGCAGGAGCAGTATCTAAACAGAGACAAGGTTGTGGCTGAGCTTTGGCTCCTCTCCTCGACTGGTGCCCAGTTGTCCTTTGACGTCAGGAACCTTCATTAACGAGCCAGCTATTCAGGGGAGATGCAGAATTTCAAGAAGTGGCAGCTAACACACAAGTCACAATGACGTTTGGGTGGCGAGGCTCTCCTCAGTCGTGGGCAGATGGAGCTGCGTGAATGCCGAGCTGTAATGGGGGGTGACAGGCCCTGCAGGGCTGCAGAACGGGCAAACACACACAATTCACTGCCTCTCACACAAACTCCGGCTCAGCCCTGCTCGTAGGTAAGAAATCCCAGGCAAGGTGGAATAAAATTGAACGTTTGTGTTCTGCACTCCCTGTGAAGGTGCTGACACCTGCCACAGGCAGCCCTCTCCCACAAAGAAAACCCGAATTTGGCAGTTCCGTCGTTTGTTGCGAGCAAATCCCTGTTTTAATAGCAACCAGGGCAGCCTGCAGTGCCAACAGCACTTCTGCAGAGGAGATCTGAGAAACAGGGGAGGTGCTGAGAGGTAAAAGCTCCCACGTGAGCGCCTGGTGACAACTGTGGCTCTAATTGTCTCCATGTGTGCCATCCCCAGCCATCTGTGCTCCTCAAACACGCAGTGGGGACACACTAAACACAAGCTGTGTCCTCCAGAAGCCTTGGCCTGGCTTTTGTTCTCTACAAAAGCAGCTTCAGCAAGGCTCTGGAAAAGCAGCTTGTGTTTGGAAAGGATTGTCAGTCCACAGGTGAGCTGAGCTGCTGAATGGGGCTGCAGCGATCCAGAGATCCCACAAGTCGTTCCTGGCTCCTGCTGCTGGCCAGGAAATGTGACAGGGCTCAGCGGCTCCTTGTGAGGCCAAATTAAGACAATAAAATTCTCTGGAATGACCCCAGGGGCTCTGAAGCATGTGCCAGCTCTGCCATCCCTCAGGTGAGCAGGTCACCTCTGAAGCAGCATCTGGAGTGCCTAATTTCCCTCATTTTCTTCCATTTGGAGCAGTCCCACAGCTCAGGTCATTTCATTTATCTCCATTAGAGCTTCTCTTCCCTGATCAATGCTCTGCTGCTGCTGTGTCAGGCTGAAATGGATTTCAAAGCAGGAGCCTCTCTATCACTGTAACCCAACCTGCCAGCAGTGTGTAACCAGGGAGGAAAATAGAGAAATATCTGTATTTCTACTGAAAACCTGGGCTGTTGTTTTAGAGAAGTAGCTTGAGGAAATGAAGGGCAGAGTTGTCAAGCTGAGAATTCAGAAGGTGCATTTTAAGTTCATTCCTGGGTTTTGGAAGGTGCAGGTGACAAAGCTCCAGTCGAGGGAGCAAAGATCTGACTTTGTAAAGCCAAAGAGGGCAGGGCTGGCCACAGCCAGAGCCAGGTCCTGTGGCAGGAAAGGTTCCGAGGAATAAAGGAGAGAATTGATAGAGAAACAAAGGAGACACTTTTCCAGGTAAGCTGAGCTCTCTTCCCCGGCCATTTCCCATGATGTGGTTTTGGGGCAGAGTTTCAGAGCCCTGAGCGTGCCCTCAAACCCCAGACCAGCTCTGGCTGCCCTGCTCATCCTGCTCAGTTACAGCACCACAGTCACAGGGCTGGGGGGAGCCGGGGGGTCCAAGCCTCACTCAGAGCAGTTGGGGCTCCAGAAACTGCAGTGAGACATTGTCAGGTTGGATTAAAGAGAGAAGCTTGGATTGAAAAATAAATTAAAAAAAAAGCAAGAAGAAAGGTTTCATTTCAGTCCTGCCTGGTCCCTGGGAAACAAAAAGAGATACACAAAATTCTTGTAGTACAATTATTTCTTCCTCACTTATTTCAATAAGTTCTTCCTCACTTCCTCACTTATTTCTTCCTTATTTCTTTTTGCTATTGCTTCTTTCCTTTTGCTCTTGAACTACTCATTTCTTTTCCTCAAAGTATTTTATTCTCCCCCTTGGAGATACCCTGGGCTTTTTAAAATTTGTTTAATTATGAGAGAGTTTAAGAAACTCCAAAACTTGAGTTTAGCTTCATCCAGCAAACACAAAAAAAAAAGAAAGAANAAAAAAGAGAAAGAAAAAGAAAAAGGGAAAGAAAAAGAAAAAGAGAAAGAGAAAGAGAAAGAGAAAGAAAAAGAAAAAGAAAAAGAAAAAGAAAAAGAAAAAGAAAAAGAAAAAGAAAAAGAAAAAGCTATCCCTGTGAAGCTTCCCATTGTTCCACATATTTTGCTCCTCCCCTGTTCAGGTTGCCAGACACCAGCCAGGGCAGGACACAGAGTTTTTCTCATGCAGATGTGCTCCCACCCAGCAGGGCCATGCTCAGCTGAGCCCTCAACCTTCCCCAGCACAGTGGGGGCTTTTTATGTCATTTCCACTGATGAACTTCAAAGCCCTCTTTTCTCCCCCACGGTTTTATTTCTCTCTGAATTACTGTAATCGTGTTTGCTCTCATGTAAAGCACTTACTTGCATTGAAAGGGATTTTTTTTAGTAACCTTTCTCGGCAAACAAGGATCAAAAACAAAGCTTAAAAATGGCTAAATCTGCTGGAAAGTACCAAGATTTTGTTTTTCAGTGTGGAACTATGTAGTTGTCTATTTGATATAAGTGGATACCAAGGTAGCAAACCAAGACATCCAGTTTCTCAAATGGGAAATTAAACCAGCAAAGTGAATTTCCTCCTCCCAGGGCTGGAGAGGCTGGGGAGGCACTCAGATCCCTCCCAGGGCAGCTTTGCAGGAACAGCACACGGGAGGGACCTGACACCTGCCCAGCAGCACAGGGACCCTCCCTTGGATACTCAGCCTCAGAAATGATCCGTGCACGGGTTTGGGGGGAGCTTCTGCACTGGGAGAACGGCACAAACCAAGACTGAGCACTCAAAAATAGAAAATGAATAGGTAAGATCAGGACTCCACTGGCCTTTTCCATGGTTAACTCAAGGTGGAACAAATCTGAACACAGGTTCCATGGTCTCCTTGTTTCGACACTGTTCCATCAGCCCTGAAAATTCCAGATTAGGGACAACCTCTCTGAAGAGCAGCAAGGACCAGCCTTAAAGGCCACATGAAACTGTGGCCACACAAGCCTGTGACAGGCTCCCCGTCCCCAACACACAAATATTGGAGAGATAAAAGTCATTTATTTTCCTAAAGTTGATCTTGGTGGCTCAAAGCAGTGTGGGAGCACTAACCCAGCTCTGGGTTTTTTGCCCTCTGTTTAAACCTCTCAGTCTCAGTGACTTTGAAGATGCTCAGAGCATCTTAATAGATTGTCTGGAAAAGGATTCTGTACTTTCAGCTTGTGTCAGGAAGACTGTGGAGGCAGTTAGCAGGTAGAAAAAATGGTCTTATTCTCCTTCCAGGAGAGATAAAACTCACTGTTAAGACTGCTGTAATGCTGCTGCCAGTACATTGTCCTCAAAAATCCCCAGATTTCTCTACGGTTGTCATTCGATGTCTGTGACTGGCACCAACATTCACTCACCTGCTCTCAAACCAAGCAGAGCTGTCTCTGAGGCTGGGCTCTGGTGAGTGGCTTCGGGAGCAGTTTCCTTCCAAAAACAACTAATTCCATCTGTTTTCCTCCTCCTCTCCCTGCAGGCTCCCACTATGGCACCAACTCGGGCAACATCTGTACCAGCCCTGAGTGTGTGACAGCAGGTAATGGGGTCCTTATGAATTACTGCTGCAGAGGGAGGCTTCGTGTGTTGGTCCTGAGCCTGAATAAGAGAGAATTCAGAGTTTAGGGCTGAAGTAGATGAAAAGGAATGAGATTTCCCCTTGGGTAAGGAATATCATTCATAAGGAAGTAGCACAGGAAAATTGCCAGTGTGGCCAACAGCTCTCTGGCTCTGAGCCACCAGGACATGGACTGACCAGCACAATCTGTATTCATAAGCATAATAGAATTCCCTTTAGACAGAATTTTCTCTCTCATGGGGCATTCACCTTCTTATTTTTGGCATTTACACCTCAAGAGAGGTGAGACTCCAGCACAGACGTTCCCAGTAGCCCCTGGAAGCACTGGTTTCTTGGGCAGTGCCTAAACTGGTGCCCAGGGGAACACCGGGCACTCTTCCCTGCAAGGCCTCGTGCTCTGGGACAACTCTTCTGCCACTCAGATCCATTTTTAAGCAGAAAACAGGATTCTTCGAGTAATAATACGTGGGAATGAGTTATGCAAAGCAGCTCCTTGAGAGTCTCCAGTAGTGCCAGGGACTCCTGGGCAGTCTGTGGAATTCAGCTCTCCAATTCTGGTTCCCAGCTGCCAGAATAATCCAGAACATGGACCCCACGGCCGACCCGTGCCAGGATTTCTACCAGTACGCCTGCGGGGGCTGGCTGAACCGGCACGTGATCCCAGAGACCAGCTCCAGGTACAGCATCTTCGACATCCTGAGAGACGAGCTGGAGATCATCCTAAAAGGTAGGCATGGGGCTGCTCCACCCTGAGGCACCTGCGGTTCGTTTCAGAGCTTACTGACTGCACATCAGACAGAGAAATAAACTTGCTGAGAAGTGTTGATTGGGATTTTTTTTTCTCTCTGGTCCTTAATCTCTACATCTCTTACTACACCCATTTTGTGGGAACATCCTGTTCCCACTAAAAATCAGCCTTAGGTGATTGGGTACTAACTCCAGAAAGAGCAGGACAAGCTGTCTGCAAGTCCTTCCTCCTGACACTTTTTCCATTAATAGCATGAAGAGCTCTCTAGTTTCACAGTAATTGCAGCCTAAAAGTGCTTCTCACAGCCCTGAATCCTCAGGGGTTTCTGTAAAATGGTCAAAGCTCTCCAGGGCAAAAATCTCATGGCAATGGTTCCTTCCCCAGGTGTGCTGGAGACTTCAGATCAAGGGGACAGAGAAGCATTTCAGAAAGCTAAAATCCTTTACAAGTCCTGCATGAATGAGAGTGAGTCTCTTCTCGTTCCATCGGTTCCCTTGTTCAAAACCAGGTGTACAAAAGCACCAATGTTCTGTTAAGCAAAATCCAGTCAATATCTGTCTAATCCATGTGGCCTTGCCTGGAAAATTCATCTTCAGATGGGTGAAGATGCCTTGGTACTTCATTCAACCTCAGTATACGCACCTGGGACGTGGAAAGGATGGATGTTGGGTACCCACCCCTGGTATGGATGCAAAGCCTTCCCCCTTCAGAAGGCACAAACCTCTCCCAGCTCATCCTTCCCAAACCAGTTCAGTCCAAATCACTGCTGGAGCCACAGGAGTATTTTCATTCCTTTTCTGAAGACTAATGTGGGATGGTTTCATGATACCTCTTATTTTTTGCTATGACACATTCAGTTGCAAATTCAAGCTGTTAGGCCCGTTACCTATTTTTCCTAATTTTATTTTTGTACGAAAACAACACACAAAATGTCTTTCCTCCCTCAGGTCTTATAGAGCAACGAGACTCCTCACCTCTGCTGGAGGCCTTGAAGATGGTTGGAGACTGGCCAGTGGCCTCTGCAGACTGGAATGAGACCAAAGGTAATGCTGGGCCTGGAAGGGTTCAGTCAGAACTATTTACTGAATTAGGGAGGCCACGGTCATCAAATTAAATCCCCTGTTTACAGTTTCTCTTCACAAACAGAAGTCAGGATGTCACACATTTAGCACTCATTGATCCATTTAAACAGATCTCCAAAATTTCAGCGGCCAGCTTGTGGACTGTTCAGCTTCAGTCAGTCTGACACAGATTGATAAATTAAGTCTGTTTTCCATTTTATCTCCCAGAGCCAAGCTGGAGCATGGAGGAAAACCTTTCCATAATGAACTCCAGGTTTAACAAACGTGTCCTCATCGACATGTTCGTGTGGAATGACGACCGGGATTCCAGCAGACACATCATTCATGTAAGAATAAACTTACAGGGAATGATTTCTACTCCAGAATCATAGTGGATAATTATTTACACTTCAGACAGATGAGCTTCCCAAAGAATAATACCAGCAAAATGTAGGCAACAGTTCTGTACCCCAAGTGTCGGATCTGTTTCGAAGACATACTGGGAAATGTTTTATGGCAGCATCATTTTTGTTGCAGCAAAAGAAATAAAAATCAATGGAACTTTGCTTATTTACAGCATTTAAGGGCTGCAAATCCTTGTGACAAACAAAAATGATGGTGAGGTTCAATATCTAGCAGGAAACCATGGGTTTAAAATACAGAAGGAGTATTTCAGAGTTTGTTCATGAATGGCTGTGCAGGAGGTCCAGCCCTCAAGTCAAGCAACCTAGAAAAGTTGCTTATATTTATCCTTGGATCTCAGTGATTACGGAAAGATTTTGGTGAATAACCCACACTAAGATCCATCCTGTCTTACCTGGAAACCCAGAGACAGGAGTTGTACCTTCCATCTCACCCCAGATCCAGGAGAGCCCAAATTCTCTGAGCGTTTGGCAGTGGAGTCATTCCAACACTGACAGGGTGGCACACACAGCATTTCCTGCTGCCTGTCAAGGATTCCTTGGGAAAACCCCTGTTCCTGTTCACCACTAACCAGAGAAATGCATTTTCCTTCAGATTGACCAGCCAACTTTGGGAATGCCATCCAGGGACTACTACTTTAATGGGGGCAACTATCAAAGAGTGAGTATTCCTCGTACTGATGTACTCTGTGCCACTAAAACAACTTTATTGCTTATCCCTGTGCTTTGGAAAACCCCAATATATGAATTCCGTGGTATGGAACAATCAGAATTAGACTGTGACATTCATTGCTACATTTTTTTCCTAATTAAGCCAACACTTTGTAAAGTTTACGAAAGGACTGAACAACTGTATAAATAGCAAGCCTCCCCAGAAGTGGCCAACTCATGGAGAAGGGTTTGGGAAAATAAAGTCATGTTTTACAGCTTAGACAGTCTCTCATTTTGAAGGACAGGTTCACATTTTCAGTGCAGGGGATTTGCTTGTATCTTCCTCTGAATCGCTGATGCTCAGCAAGTAAGAATCTGCTGCCACTTGCTATCCCCTTCCCCCAAAATTACATGAAATTCTGAGAGATCATTTTCTAGCTGCTTTTCTCTGCCAATGCTCAGGGCAAAAACACTGATTCTGCAGAAATGTTGTTTCTGTAAATACACAAAAAGCTGTTGCAAACAGAGCCAGATAATTTGTCTGTTTCCAAGATGAAAATACTGCTTTAGTACATTTTATTTTCCTCAATTATGCCTCGCTAACAAAGAGTATTTGCAGCCCAACATCAAACCAATTTTCCTAACAGGAATGGAAGGGAATACAGAGGGACAACAATCAGCATTTGAGACTCTTTTGTCTCGTGGCTGTAAAGGCAGATGAAAACATCAGTGGGAAGAGTTTTCTTCTCACTTCAGTGTATTTGACTACACTTTATATATAATACAGCTAAAATACAGCCCTGGGAGGTTTATAGGGGATTGTTCCCACACCTCCTGGGCACGTTTAGGAGCTGCCAGCTCCTGCGACAGAACAATCTCCAGGAGGATGTGCTGGGAAATGTGGAGAGCGGCTGACCCGGGAATCTCCCCTGCAAGTGTCACCTCCCCAGCAGCACTCACAGCAGGAAGGAGAGGTATTTCTGCACTGGGGCATGAAGGTCAGACATAGATTGTCTTGGAGGAGGTAGGAAATCAGGTACAGTGCAGAGACAATCTTAAATTAGTGAAAGAAAACCAGTTCTGCTCAATACAGCTTTAATTTGAAGGCACAAAGCAGGGGGCTGAGGCTGTGCTTTTAATCCTAATGACCAAGGAGGAGACATAACCCCTTTTTATTTGTATTTACCAGCTCGCTGCCCCCAGACAATGAGCCCAACTCTGATGACCCAAACTCCCCCTGTGCTTAGTCCAGCATCTTTTGGCAAAACTCCTCCTGAGGCCTGGGGGAGTCTGGCCTGATTAAGGCTCAGCATTCAGCCTAAAACTACAAATCATCATCTGTAAGTGCCCAGACTCAATTTCACCACAGTCACTGTGTTTATCTGGCTCCCAAGGTCTACAGAGGAAGAAAAGTATGCGAGAAGAACAGGTAGCATCAAGTTTTCCTGTGTCAGGGATCAGCACTCCCTCAGCAGCCAAAAGTCTTTTCAAGGCCCATTCTGAGGCACAGACCAGTCAGAGCCTCCCATCAGGAATAAAGCAAAGGTGTCCCTGGGAGCTGTCTGAAACAGAGCTTTTCTTTCAGACAGTAAAACCAGACCTGAGAAGATTTATGGTATTACTTTCAGAGGACTCAAACCTTCCCTGCTTACCCTGGAATTTTGGCTAGTAGGGATCACTGTTCCCATAGAGTAACTCAAAGCACAGAGCCTCCTCTTTGCCCAAGCAGTAATTCTAACTCAGAATGCCAGGGCTGGATGGCACAGGGAGGCAGAAAGTGTGGTTTGAGGCTGGCAAGTGCCCTGTAAGGTATTCATGACAAAGAGAATGGTTTGCTGAATGAGAAATGTGAGGATAGACTATAAAAATAGTGAGGAGAGACTCTTTACAAGGGCCTGGAGTGACAGGACAAGGGGGAATGGGTTCAAACTCACAGAGGGGAGGTTTAGATTGGATATTGGGAAGAAATCCTTCCCTGTGAGGGTGGGGAGGCCTCTGGCACACGGTGCCCAGAGAAGCTGTGGCTGCCCCAGCCCTGGCAGTGTCCCAGGCCAGGTTGGACGGGGCTTGGAGCAACCTGGGACAGTGGAAGGTGTCCCTGCCCGTGGCAGGGGGTGGCACTGGATGGGCTTGAAGGTCCTTCCAACCCCAGCCATTCTGGGATTCTGTGAAATGATGGACAGCAAATCTTTTCTGTGTCTGCATGCAGGTGAGAGAAGCTTATCTGCAGTTCATGATCACCATCGCCAAAATGATCCGGGAAGACAAGAACGTGTCCAAAGATGATTCCTTTGTCCAAGAGGAAATGGCAAAGGTCATGGAGTTTGAAACAGAGATTGCAAATGTGAGTAGAGAGATCAAGAACTCTTCAGGAAACTGTGGGGGGCAAGGGGCGAGGGGGAATAAGCTCTTGCTGGTTTGTGCAGCATTTTTCAGAATAAAGTGGGGGAAGAAGATTTTTTGTGCCACGAGCAGCCCAAAAATTGGAGCCTCTGTGTCTCTAACTCTGCCAGCTGTGTACACAGCTGCTGTGCTGCTCCAGGCCCAGCCTTGTTTCTATCTAGAACTCCTCTAAAGCAGGATAATGTACCTGCTAACCATGCACTGGGATAACACCAGGGCAGGCTCCCTTGCATGCTTAGTAATCTACAGCACCCTAAAAACCCCCCAGAGGAGGCTTCCATTCTAAAGGGGACAAAGGGAACCAGCTGGCTCAACTTACCCCTGAAACTTTATTGAATAGGAGGGACTCAGGTCCCTGTATGGAATTTTTGGAAGCAGCACTGGGCACAACCAAGCGATTTTCCTTTTCCCAAACAAATTGGTTTATTTGCACATTATTTGAATGTATATAAAAGCACCTGCATGTGATTTCAGCCATTGATATTCCTGCCAGTTGCTTCCAGTAATAACCTTGTGAATGTCCTCAGGCCACGACCCCAGCAGAGGAAAGGCATGATCTGACTTTGTTGTACAACAAAATGACCTTAGCAGAGCTGCAGGAAAAGTTTGCATTCAACGTAAGTGTTTCATGAGCAGTCTCATCCTTCATTCCACGCTGGTTGGAAATGGCTTTGTGAATTTATCAGTGCTTCAACAAAGAGGCAGAAAATCATTCCCATTCCTAATCTTGTCTTCAGAGCCTCTTAAAAAGCTTTGTCCTACTGAACAGTTACATTCAAGGTCATAAGACTGTCAAAAGTCCAGTTACTGAGGCATTCAAACATCCAATACTGAAATGTCTCTCTGTCTGCCTAGGAATTTAATTGGACCATCTTCATCCAAGGTGTCATGTCTTCAGTAAATGTTCAGGTGGACCCAGAAGAAGAGGTGGTTGTATATGGGATACCTTATCTGCAAGAGCTGAAAGCAATCATCTCCAAGTACTCAGCCAGGTAAAGAAACTGGAGGATGTGCAAGACAAAAGTCACAGAAGGATTGCTGAAATGTCAGTTCTTGGATCCCCTTGCTAGTTCTGAGCTTCCGAGGAAAAATGAGACTCCTGTAAAACACAGGAAATGTCTTTGGAAGTTTCAAAGTCCAAGTACTGCAGTACAAGGTCTCTCACTTGCTGCTTGCTTAGAAAAGGGTAAATGGGAAGAAAAAAATACATTACAGGCTTAGTTATTGTTACATTCTACAAGGAACAAAATAAGAAATTAATCCCAGAGCAGCTATGACAGCCCAGCCCTCAGGCTGGGTGACTGCAGTTAACTGAGATGCTGTGAAACCCGGGACTGGCAGCAATCATTTGCTTCCTTCCTATCTCCATGCAGAATTGAGATTCCCCTCTGACTGCCTGCACTAGTGCTGGTTTTTACAGGGGATTCAGCTCAGCTTTGCTTTCCCACACAGCACCATCCAGAACTACCTCATCTGGCGGCTGGTGATCGACCGGGTCAGCAGCTTGAGCCGGCGCTTCAAGGATGCCCGGGCCAGCTACAGGAAGGTATTTCCTCTCTTCCGAAAGAGGAGAGCACAGCTGCCACCAAACCCAGCCTGCTCAACACAGTAACCATGTCAGGGGTTTTCGGAAAGAGATGAACTTTAAGCTCCCTCCCAACCCAAACTGTTCTGTGATTCCGTGATTACGTCATGGAACCCCCAAACAAACCCAGTCACAGCAGTGGAAACCTTTGGGTTACCCTGCCCTCCGGGCAATGGTTCGGAAGGGCTGCAGGGGCAGGGTTAATGCTGGGCTTTGGTGCTGCAGGCCCTGTACGGGACCACGCTGGAGGAGGCGCGCTGGAGGGAGTGCGTGAGTTACGTCAACAACAACATGGAGAACGCGGTGGGAGCCATGTACGTCCGGGAGACTTTTGCTGGTGAAAGCAAGAGGATGGTATGTAGTTCACCCTTCATACTACTGTGCATCCTCAGTGCCCACAGTGCCCGTTCCCTCTGGTATGAGCTCCCTGGTTTTTGCCTGGGAGAGTTACCCGCCAGTCAAGAAGGTGCAAGAACTCGTTTGTGATGCTCTTCTAGACGCTCAGTACCACGGTTTAGAGCACAGAATTTGGGGACGTCACCTTCCAGCAGGAAGCTTTTCACCCCTCCTTAGCTGTGCCTGGGAATAGGGCATGTGAACGATGAATGTCCCCCTGGATCTCTTTCAGGTCCGAGATTTAATAGAGAAGATCCGCGAAGCGTTCGTGGAGACTCTGGATGAGTTACAGTGGATGGACGAGGCATCCAAGGAGAAAGCTCGTGAGAAGGTCAGAGATAACAGGGAACTTCAGTACTCCCTTAGGAACATGAAAGATTTGGAATTTTGTAGTATCACCATTTCCAGTTTCTCTACAAATGAGAGGAAGACTTAGATGTTCATTATTATCCTATTACATTGTCCTTTCCTTTCAAACCTTTGTTAGCCCACATCAATAAAAAAGCCAACTAGATACAATGCAACTCCCCAAAAAAACTATTTCTCACTTTTAATTGAACTCAAGACCATCAGCACCATTCCAATAACAAGAAAACCCCCCAAATGTTTAACTATTCTTTGCATTGAAACTTCAGTAAAAACAACCCAACAACACCCCAACAAAAATCACAATTAAGAGGAAACGTTCAACTCTTTTCTTCCAGGCAATGGCAATCAAGGAACAAATTGGCTACCCAGATTATATTTTGGAAGATCAGAACGAGAAACTGGACCTGGAATATGCCAGTGTGAGTATCCTGTGCTAACCTCACTGAATACCTCAAAATAAACATCTGCATTTGCTTTCTTGCCACTGGAATATTTGTACCTGTGCAGCTGCCCTTTCCAAGCACATTAAAATGTACATATTAATAAATAATTGGTGCAAAGAGCCAACTATTCAGTGAAACCATGCAACCAGAACATTCTTTAGAGGATATTCAGTGGGACGAGGAGTTCCTCTTCCTGCTCAGCTGACTAATGTACTTGGATCCCTGTTTCTGTAGTTAAACTTCAGTGAACACAACTACTTTGAAAACATCCTGGAAAACCTGCGAGCTGGAGCCCAAAAGAGCCTGAAAAAACTTCGAGAGAGAGTTGACCAAGACATGTGAGTCTCCAGAAAAAGTTACAGACACGAGCTAAAGTCTGGGCTAATGGTGGGAGTGTTAACTCATGCTGTGGGTACCTGGGAATGACTGTGGCTGAGATAATCAAGGAATTAAACAATTCTAAGGCAAAGTGAAAAATGTTTTTCCCCTTGAATGTTGTGCGTTTGGGATGAAAGGTGCCCATAAACAAGCCACCAGGTATTTCCTGGTATCAGGAATTCTTCACAGCTGTGTTCAATGCACCCTTTTTCCTACATTAATCCTTTCCTTATATAATCTCCTTATAATGATTTTCCTTCTTTTTATAGGGTTCTTCCTTCTGCTAATATGGAAATTATATTTCTTTATGTATCTATATATACATTCCTCATAATATCTGTATTACATATATATTTATATATACATAATTGCATATATATATTTTATATATATACATATATATATAAAATCCCTGAAAGAATTATATCCTTACAATCCTTTCCTATATACCTTGCCTTTTTTAACCAGAATTAAATTTCAAAAATGTCAGGGGAAAAAAAAGTCATGGCTGACTGTCTGCAACATTTATTTTTAGATGGATAATTGGAGCTGCAGTGGTCAATGCATTCTATTCCCCCAACAGGAACCAGATAGGTAGGTTTGAACACTTTTAACCAACTAATTTTATCCACACAACAGTGCAGGTCTGCACCCAGAGGCAAACCCACCTGCCTGTGCCCATCTGGGAATTCTGGGCAAGGCTGCCAGGCTGTTCAGCTCAAGCACTTTGTTGATGAATATTCAGCTCCCCCTCCTCGGCAGGTGTAGTTTCTACCCTGTCACTGAACAGCCTTGGGTCTGAAAGCCGGGGACAGCAGCAGTGCCAGTGCCCAGGGAATGCTCCCAGTGTGTCCTGGGCTGCTCCTGCTGCCACGTTCTGATAGCACACGGGCAGCTCTCCAGTTTGCTCTGGGCACAGGGCACTGGAATCACACTGCTAAGAGCCATCCCGGACTGCAGGAACCCACCTCTGCTCCCAGAGCATCAGCTGTGTGGGCTCTGCAGAGCTGCTGGGCTGCCCCTCCTTGTTCTGAGCACAGGAGATCTTCAGGCCCTGCCAGCCTCCCTGTGCTCCTGGAGCTCAGACCTCATGCAGGGGCTCAGGTTAAAACTGTCGAGTCTCTGTGGAATCCTGAGCACCCCAAATAAGAGAGACAATAGATAATTCCCTCTGGGAGTGCTTATCCAAATTCCCAGACTGCCAGGAAGATCTGCTACTCAACTGCTGATACCACAGAAGGACAAATCCATGGGTTTTTAGGCCAGACAGTAACTGCATCCTGCTCACAGGGCAAAGGCCAGGAGTGGAAACAGCCCAATCTACCCACAGTCACAGCAGAAAACTCCTGTAATTGCTAAAAGCAGAAACATCCAAACTGCTGATAATTTAGCCCTCTGACCTCACCCAGAATCTGTTTTCCTTTGTGCACCTTCCACTCACCTCCGTCCTGCAGCTACAGCAGCACCAGGACCTTCAGCCACAGCAGGGCTCTCCTGGGGGCTTAACTGGTGGCCAACCTCAGCTCCCAGTTTATCCCCAGTGGTTTTACACAGATTGTAATCAACTTTCCAGGCAGGGAACTCAGGTCCTGAAGCCACCTGGTTCCTCTCCAGCTTTGTCCTTATAAGTCATACAACAGGAACTCATTTAAGCAACTTGGAGATGAATATGCCTGTGAAAAAATCCAAGCACAACCACCCACAACAGTGTGTATGTCAGTTAAATTCTGTTTCTTCATGTCTCTAGCTTGAGAAAACAATTTTCCACACTGCTCTGTCTTACTGCAGTCTGGTTTACCTATTTCTCCACAAAACTGTATGGATAAAACCTGTGTAGACAAAAAGGGGTTTGTCTCTGAATTAAGTACTTGCAATATAATTTCAGTATCTCCCTTCACAGGAAATATCTCATTAGACTCAACTACTGGCAGTCTGAATTCCTCTAGAAGCACTTCTGCTTTTCAGCTTGTGTAGAAGGGATGAAAAGCAAATCCCTTGGTTCTGGATAAGGTTTTTGCCAGCAGGATGGAGCAGGACAAATCTCTTACTGCCCCCACTCCCCATCTGGCATCGCGTGCCCTCGGTGGTCTACAGGAATCACTCATGGGCATGTTTTACCCTCAAAGTGTTGTTGGTATCAGCAGATGATTTCTAACCTCTCCTTAAGCCAAATAAAGCAATAAAACCTCCATTAGTTCCCCTGTAAAATGGCTCTAACACACACTGTGCCTGGCTCCAAAGGACAGCTCCTAAACATTCTGTTCTGGACTCACTGCAGCAAACATTATGGACCAAATTAGGCTAAGCTTAATGTAAATGCTCCTTGGGTCTCAAACAGGGCGATACTGTAGCTGCAGACGTGCTAAATTAAACCTTTATTAACTTGTCATTTTCCATTTATCAAGAGAGAAACAGTTTCACACGAGGCATGAGCTTGTTTCTAATCATTCTATAGTTTATGTTCCTTCCTGACCCTTACACCAAGCAAGCAATCTGTCTGCCAAGGATGAAAAAACAAAGCCACCTTACAGTATTTCCCTCTTTCTCCCTGTCTTTGCAGTTTTTCCTGCTGGGATTCTCCAGCCCCCCTTCTTCAGCAAACACCAGCCCCAGGCCCTGAACTTTGGAGGGATTGGGGTGGTTATTGGGCATGAGATCACTCACGGGTTCGATGACAACGGTGAGGAGATAACTGAGAAAATGTTATTATTTCAGCTAAAACTCGTGCCATGGCAGGAATTAAAGGGACAGACTGCTGGGACTGAAGATCCCTGCACAGTCACATCCAGCTCAGGAGCAATAGGAGCACGCTGGGAACGCTCTGTGGAAAGTTTTCCAGGGAATGGTTCCCGAACGGAGCACAAGAAATAAGCAGTTGTTAAAAATAAATTGAGGTAATGACAATTCTCAGGAAAAAAAATGTTATTTTTACAGCATCATCGGATCAGAAACACAAAGAAGGCAGATCCATGGGCTCCTGAACACAGTGAAATCTGTGAACAATGTTTTTGGGATAGAAGAGCTGTTAGTAGTGTCTTGAAATCCCAGGAGACTCTTTTTCAACACAAATGCTTGAAATAAATTGACCTTTTTAACTTTGTCAAATGCCATGTAAAAGAATTTGGGGGGAAAGCACACTTTGACTCCACAAGTCAGTAATTTCTTACACATGGGTTTTCTTCAAGCTGGTTTTTTTATACTCATTAAGTTTATGCTCATAAAAACACAACACAGCTTCAGAAACAGTTCTAGAGCAAAGAAAAATCTTATTCTATCCAGAGAGCCAAGAACACCAACTCCAGAACTGTGATTCCAGCTTTTAATTCTCTATAAGGCTCAGTTCTGTCACGTGGACACACAGAACCAGCACCTCAGACACCTCAGAGGTGAGGGAAGGTTTTGGCACATGAAAACCAGGCCTTGGTGCTACACCCGGAGTCAGGGCTGAGTGAGCAGGAAATCAGGGAATAACAGAGACCACAATTCCATTCCCTTGTGCCAGCGAGAGTAAACTGTGCCCAAAACATTTCTGAGCATCTTAATCCAAGGAGGAAAGAGGAAGGGAGTGCAGTTCCAACATCCCAGGTGTTACACTGGAAGAATGGCGGCTTTAAAATCTTGCTCACAACTTTCCTCTTTCCCCTGGGTTTTGCTGCAGGTAGGAATTTTGACAAAGACGGGAACATGCTGGACTGGTGGAGCAACTTCTCAGCGCTGCACTTCAAGGAGCAGTCCCTCTGCATGGTGCACCAGTACGGGAACTACACCTGGGAGCTGGCAGGGGGACAGAATGTGAGTAACAGCCACAACCACCACGGCCGCAGCTCTGGGTTTGTACAAACAATGACTCGAACAGGGAATGCCTACGGAGGGTAAGCACAAACCCCAGCTACCACAGGTAACTGTTCTGGGAACAAGGCACAAGGGTTGTGATAAACTGGGGGCACTGGTGTGGCCCAGAAAGCCCAGGGCCTGTGTGCAGTGGTGTTCTGCCCAGCAGCCCAAGTTCTGCCCATGTTATATTTGTGTTTATTCTGTTTCAATCTACAGCTCTTAGCCTGTGATTTGTTTAATTTCATTCTCTCCTTCCTTGTCCCAGCACAAGGTCACAGCTTCCCTTCGCTGTGGCATGTCAGGCTGTTGTGTGACTGACCTGCGGTTCTTAGAGTTGCGGATTTTGCTGACTATGGAGTAAATAAATTATTATTTTTACAGATCAGTGGCATAAGCACATTAGGAGAAAATATTGCAGATAACGGAGGTGTCCGACAGGCTTATAAGGTAATCCTCAAACACCCTGTGAGTTAACTTTACCTGGGGCCCAGCAATGGGGGGACCTATTCTGTGCTTAAAAAAAATTGACAGTTAATACGTAATTACCATATTCCAAAAGCTAAAGCCTCAGTTGTACACCTGGAAGCTCATGTGCCCGTGGCTTCCTGCCATTCTTGTACCCAGGAGCAGCCCAAAGGTGGAGCTCAGGTGTGAGCAGGGAATGTTCATCCCTACAAAGAACCCGAACAGATGGCACAGTAAAACCTTTTATCTTTGGTGTTTTGAGTATGGTGTTAAGGGTGCTTATAGAACATCCTGAATTTTCAGAAATCTAAATTCCAGCCCTGAGGGACACCATTTCAATTAATTACTTCGTTAGGATTGTTCTAAAAGCCATCCCTGACGTGGAGGAGCCGTGTGGGGTGACACAGACTGCCAGCACATGGAATCCATGGATGTTCTGGGGTGCTGAATCTATTTTTACCCTCAGCTCTCCCTTTTGTGCTTTGGGACTGTCTCAGCAGCTGAGAGGCTGCAGAAATAGAATGTTGGGAATTAACCAGTGTGAGGACACATTAACTTGTCTCCATCGTGTCATTATACCTAAAAAAAGCAAATTGGCTAATTAATGCATAACAATAACAGGTAACGGGTTTAACACTGAGCAAGGTTGCTATCTGCTATTTAATGAGCAGTCACCTAAAGAGAGAAAAATCATCACTAGAGAGAAGCAGAGGAGACTTAACACTTTATTTCCAGATGCAAATTCCTGTAGAAAGAGTTTATGAAGTCAGCAGTGCTTATGCTGACAGCTTTTTCATAAAACTCTCTGTTCTGTTTGTACTAGAGAGAGAAGATTTATACAAGTACAAAAGGGAACCACGTTGGTTCATTCGCGTGGTGACTAAAATCCTTCCCCACAAAATAACATTCAAAATCCACCTCCTGCTGCTCCTCTGAGTTGATCTGTGATCATTTCCAGGCCTACTTGAAGTTGCTGGAACGGGAAGGGAAGGAACCAAAGCTGCCTGGACTGAACCTGTCCCACAAACAGCTCTTCTTCCTCAACTTTGCCCAGGTGAGAACACTCCGGGTTGTGCCTCAGGCCCTTGGGCTTTGTTGGAGGAAACACCTGGGTGAAATCCAGTGCTGATAGATCTGTCCCATAGCACCAGATCTTGATCCAACTCCTTGATAAAACAAAAGCTAATTAGTAAATAATGGTATCTATTCTGCCTCTCTATAAAACATACTCCAGTGATATCATAGGCTCTAAGGAAAGCCAGTGAGAAGCTTCCCAACTTGAATCCCTTTAATACTCACCCACTAATGATGAATCCTCCCTGTTCAGGTTTGGTGTGGCTCCTACAGACCAGAATATGCCAGTCAGTCCATAAAGACAGACGTTCACAGCCCTCTGAAGTACAGGTGGGTTTTACTCATTTACTAACTCACAACTCACTCCATTCAACCCCTTGCACCACGACAGCACACAGTCTGATAACACATGAGATAACTCCAGGCTGACTTCCA
>VYZQ01033590.1:115356-128596 GCA_013400655.1 Mystacornis crossleyi | reverse complement strand
CTTTTACACAGAGGTAAATTAATCAAGAGACTCTGTAACAGAGGACTGTAGAATTTATGCCAAACTACCCAATTCTTCAAATTCTTCCCAGTGCCCTGGGGGAATTTTTTTTTCCCCTCTCCACCTATCCTGCTCTACAGAGTTTACTTGTTAATTTAAAGATTATTCTTGTTATACAAATTCAGCAGTATAATCTGCCCACCACCATGCTTTAAAAGAAAAACACATCTTTGATTAGTTTTGCTCTTCAGTTGCAGGAATGGAAGAATGGGAAATGGAGGGAAAAGTCTTCTTGCTTGTTAGACTATCACATTTTAATTTGAACCAATTTTACACAAATTAGCTTGCTTACATGGTAAAGCACATTTACTGTAATGACTTCTAAGTCCACATCTTTCCCCAGGCTAATGATCAGTAAGGATTGCAAAAGGCTCTTAAAGATGTTCTCCTTTTAGCCGTGGCAAACCTGTCAGATTTGTGCAATTGCATGAAGCAGCTGATTCAGCTTTGTATGTAAAGCCTCTCTCCTCACCTTCTCTCTTTTAGACACAATTACTCACGTGATGGCTAATTGCATCTATAATGTACATGAGACTGTCTCCCACAGTGCTCACTGTCTTTCAGAAAACAAGCTGTTCTCAGTATTTTCCTTCAGTCACGCATTAGATTAACCTGTGGCAATATTTTATGTGTTTTGACCTTTAAACAATATTTGTTTCCATTAAGCCATAGGTTTATCCTTTACTGAAAATGACACTAGTGCACAGCAGACAAAAGAACTCTTTACAGCTCTTTTGGTTTGCAGTAATTGCTGCTGCATCTTGCTTGAGATTAGTACAGTCCTTATCAGAAAGCAGCTTGTTAACCAATGCGCCTGCACACCATGGAGCAGCGAGTGTGACTTGCACTGTGAGGGTATGTGCAAATCATTCCTTCTTAAAATCATTGTAACTTCTGCCTGATTTGCATGAGAAGCAGTGTCATATTTCCGATATTGCAGGGTTGGATTTATGTTCTAGTAATAGTCTTTTACTGATGCTGGTTTTATCTCTGTTGTCCTAACTATGCCTAAACTGATTGGTTTCCTTTGCTATTACTAAAAATACACTGTGGAATAGCAAGGAATTCAAAAGGCCAATGNTAAAAGTGTAACTCTGTTAAAGCTGGGAAGAAAACGTTTTTCACTAACTCTGAGTGAAGGTAGTGGTTTACTTTACAGGGAACATGCTCCGAGTACTCTGACTGGAAAAGTAAACCAGCTGGAAGTCATCCTCCGACAGCTACAAACTGACCTGAGAAAGGTAAGAGACCATCAGCACCATAACTACTCCCCAGTTTCAGTAGTTTTATTTTTACACAGAGATCATCACGGGCTTGAAAGAAGTACATCAGTTAAACTAGACAGCAGAGCTCAGTGGTTGGTCAGAACACTGAGGTGCAGAAGATCCTGTGGGAAGAGTTATGTGAGGAAATTGGCCAGAGGCTAAGTAGTTTATGGATCTTTACTCCAGAGCAACTGTCCTACAAATAGTCATACCCCAGAAAAAAAGGAAACACTTCATCTTCATTTGTGGTACTTTGGATTTAACAGAGGATAGGGATATGGACAGGGCACCATTGCTAAGTAGTTAGCACTCTGGTTTTGTCGTCCTTGTTTTCTTGTGCCATCTTGGTCATGTAGCAATAACTTGATGTGTGCCTCATTTGCTGTCAAAATTCTGAGCTGGAGACAATGCCAGGATGATAGAAATGAGTCTGCTTTTGGTAAGAAAATAATCCTGTAAGGGAAGATTTTGAAATTAGATATTTTTCTTCCTTAAACATGTGCTTGAAATCAATTACTTACAACTTGGGCACTCACATATGATTTATTATAGCTAAAATGCTTGATTTATTTTTTTTATGGACTAAACTTTGATTTTTCTATCAAAGTAACATCTAGTTTTCTTTTTAGCTTGCAGTATTTTCTTGGAATGAATGAGGTAGTTAGAGCATATTTGGGGAATTAACTTACAGTTAACAGTTGTCAGAATGAATTAGGGAGCTCAGCAAAATATAGCTGTTATGACTTGCATAGAAATATTAACAACAAAAATAAATGTTGTCATCATAACCACTCACTTTGCTCAACTTGTATCTTTGTTAACCAGGAAAAACAGGACAAGGCAGTTCTCCAAGCAGAGGTACAGCACCTGAGACAAGATAACATGAGACTTCAGGAGGAGTCTCAAACAGCAGCCGCTCAACTGAGGAAATTTACAGAATGGTTTTTTAATACGATAGACAAAAAATCCTAATGGCTGGGGCCCTGCAAAATACTTATTTGAACAACATAACAGCTGTATCTTTTGAATTAGCGGGGTAATAATTTCACTGTGTTCACAATCCATTTTAGGTGTTTCTGCTACATTCTCTATCCAGCTTTATTCATTTGAAAAGGAGAGAGAACTGTGGCAATCAGTCTTTAAATTCATATGAAGAAAGCAGAGAATAGCAGATATTTGTTTGTGTGCAGATGAATGTAAAAAATCCTTAGTGTCATTTTAGACATTTTTAGAAGTTGCTCTGGCTGGGGCTTGCCTGAAGAGGAATATTTGGGGGTTTAGTTCCTGCATTTCAGGTGCGCTGGTGAAGATGTTAAAGCAATTTAAATTAGCTTGGGCTTCAGTATTGTAAGATAAGAAGAATAACCAGACATATACTTTAATGTTTAAAAGGTGCTCTATTTTTTTGTATGTACAGTAGTTTTATTTCCACAGTCCACATTGTCATAGCAATAAGAATGGAGGTATAGTGAATAGTCACAGAGCTGTGTTTATAAAATGTTAGCACTGATGTGTTTAACACTAGTTTGGATGCAGATACATTAGAGATTATTTATTTGCAGGAACAAATGGTGCCTGAATATAAACAGTGTTCTGATTTTCTAAAAATACACATGCCTTGTAAATGGCTCACTGGGGTTAGCCCACTCCCGACTTCAGTTACTTTTGTATAGTTGATGTTCTGCGAAACAGTTAC
The DNA here is from genome assembly GCA_013400655.1 of Mystacornis crossleyi. Classification (NCBI taxonomy): domain Eukaryota; kingdom Metazoa; phylum Chordata; class Aves; order Passeriformes; family Timaliidae; genus Mystacornis; species Mystacornis crossleyi. The sequence goes on along the minus strand of VYZQ01033590.1, from coordinate 125,575 downwards.
ACTGCTTAACTATTGAAATCACGTACGGTGTGAGCCAGCCAATCAGTTGTACAATGCCAAATTTGTTTATCTTTGTACAGAAGCTTTGATCAAGTGTCTTGTATTTAACACCTTTATTTAAGCTTATTTAACCTTAAATTGTTGTTTTTATAAAGTTTGTTTTATCTGCACTATGGTGAGGTCAGTTGGTTGCAAGTTGTAACATTTTGAGCTTGCCAAGACTGTACTGAGGAGTTCTAGAAAATTCTAACAATTGGATGCTGCTAGTACACAATTGATTTGTTTGTATGCTTTAACATTTTTAACTGTTTAATTTGAAATGAACATACATCCTGCTTTTTTAATAAATGTTAAAAATCTAAAACCTGAATTATTTCATCTTGTATTATCTGTAATCATTCTAAGCAGTAATAGCTCAGGTTTCCATTCAGCTCAGTGTCTGAGCTCTCCATCCAGAGACAGTCCAATCCCTCAGAGCTGTCAGGATCCCTTGTTACCGAGGAGGGGTTGCCATCGTTATCACAGTTAATTTCTTTGGTGCATCCTGTCCTGGAACCCAGGAGGTGGCTTCACCAGTCTGAACAAAAGCTGTTTGGGCTGTTCATAGGCATTGATTAGTGACCTGGAGAAAAAAATCCTGCTTTACTGACGAATGCATCCTAGAGAAAATTTTCAAAAGAGGTCTAGTTTCCTCATAGTACCTTATGTTAGTTGTAGCAGGAAATACCTTGCCATCTTCTTGTGCCAGCAATTGTGGGTTTGGTTGCAGTGTTAGCATATGTGAGATGTTTTGTGTAGACTACTGAGCTTAAAGTCTACACCAAAAAAGACACCTTTGCAAAATGAAATGAGGCCAGTGAGCATATCTGAGTAACCCTGAGGAAAAAGACATTTCAAGATCATAGTTATATTCCAGTTTCCTCTTGACTGCTGAATGCATTCAGGTAAACCCATAGAAAATTGCTGAATAATTAAAAAATATATTCAACTCATGCAGCTAAAATTCCACATCTGTTGTTAGTGCACATTGGCTGAGAAATGTTTTATAAATTGAACAAAGGTCTGTCACTGCTGTAACAATTGTTCTGAGAGCCTCTTCTTAGGAAACGTTGTATATGGGCAGATAATCAAGTCTTTGGTATCCTTACACTGTAATAAAAAGACCATTTTGTATTGTATTTTTCTTCAAAAACTGACCTTTACATACCAAACAGTATCCACTAAGCTGTATTAACAGGGTAATTAAACATGGCAGTCATGTGTCACACTAGCTTCCGATTTAAGCACCTTACAGAAGTCATTAGCAAACCCATCTGGCTGGAGACCTTGCCAAATAACAGTGCTGAACAACTTGGGCAATTTGTCTGTGAACATGTTTCTGTGAGGATTGGTCTGTTCCCTTTGAAAAGTCATGCTAACTGAAATGAATTTGAGGGTAAGCTGGCTCTGTAGTCCAATATTCATTTTAGTTCTTTATCTCAGTTATTGAAAACCAGCAGTTATAACTATGTGCACAAACANGTGTCTCCAACACATAAAGGGGTGTGGTAGAAACCACAAAAAGGGGAAGCGGGAAAGGGTGATGAAAATGAGACAACGCCTCAATAAACTGGTTTTATAAAGCAGATGATTAATAGGGACTAGATGAAAGTGTTAAAATAACTGGAGAATGGCATCTTCTTCCTCTGTCTCAAAATACTAAAAGCAAAACAATCAGCCAGATTGAAAGGTGGAACTTCTGGAAAAACTGAGATACCAAATAAGTTCTTGTAAAATGCATATTTGAGTCATTGAGTCAATTTCTGTAGGAAGGCACTGGAACAAAAACTAAAATTATGTCTGTAATAAAAAGGAGTGTGCATTTATAAATATGGAGATGCATTTTTCAGTACTTTATGCTACCTTAGAATTCATTAGCAGCAGTAAATAATCTTCTCAAGTTTTGCACAAATTTCTTAAATATTATGGACCAGGAAGAGCTCTAATGTGGTGTGGACAAGCTTTCTCATCCATCAGCCTTTTTAATAAAAAATTTCTTATCTCAGTTATTGAAAACCAGCAGTTATAACTATGTGCACAAAAAAGACCTTCAGTAGTATTTTTCCCATCCAACTGAAAATATTTGATTTCCAAAAGTGACAGAAGACTTTGTCTACAGAGCTCCTATTTCTTTTGCTGACAAAAGCAGTTTTCTTGGGGGCACATGGTTCTTCCTTAATTAACCTTCACCATGGGGAAAAGTTTTTAGTCTGGCTGTTAGTGTTTTAATGACATGGAAATACAATATTTATCAGAGACCATAATACAGCTTTGGCATAGGTAAAGGACATTTAATTGGACATTTTAATTAACTGGGTTTTTAAAGAATAATCCTCTTGGAAGCATTTTGCTCACAAAAAATGGCTGGTTTAGACACATGAAGGCAAAGACTACATTTACATGAGCAACAAGTGTGGAGCACAAGGAAAATTCAGAGTGTTGCTAACCCAGGTTCTGGGGATCTTTCAGGCTCTTCCTTGTCTAGTTCCATGACTGGATGCCTTTTAGTGCCTGAAATCGTGTTAGGTTGGCTCTGTCTGAAGGCTCTGTGCTCTAAGATCATTCTATATGATCTGAAGCAGAGTAAGTGGGGGTGAGTGGGAAACTGACGCTTCAAAGATGTGTTTGTGATTGGAATTAAAACAGTAATATGGAAGTCCTTAAAACATCAGCAAAGTGCTCCCAGCACAAGCCATGCTGTGCAGTACTGAGGTGCTGAAATCAAATATGGGCCAATGCAGATGTTTACTTCTGTAAGAAGTAACCAATCTCCAATCATGTCACCAATCATGACAAAATTATAAAATGTTGTTCTTCTGCCCAAGAAGTGACATATCAAGATTATATGCAGATCTTTATTGAAGGGATACTTACTGAGACATTTATCACGATGTGAACTGTATTTTATTATGTACAGTTTTTTTTCTGAGACCACTATTACAAACATAAGGGATAATTTCTAGTATTTTTTCTGTTCCTGAGAGGATAGTCATATTTGGTTTAGGCATGTGATAGCTTTACATAGAAGCTATTTAGGTCCTCTGTGTGTTATTCGATATAAATTCTCAAAATAGTTAATCTTTTTTTTGTGTCTAAAATCCAGTAATGTGGGAAAGTGTTTAGAATATTTGTAATATAAACCAGCTAATTGTGAGCAGTTGTTTAGGCAAACAATTTGCAGTATGGAAGAAAAGAGAATTGCTATGTGCATTATGTTGTTGCGGCACGTTTTGAACTCTGTGCTGACTGGTTCTAATATATAAGGAAGTCAGTAAAACTCAGGAATTTGTGTTGTACACAGGAATTTGAAGCCATCAGAACCATTAATTATTGCCAAAACAAGTTTTTCTTTATCCCATCTTCTTTCTTCCACAGCAAAGAGTATAGTATCTTTCAGCTCAAAAGCAAATATAAATCTTGATCTCAACTCTTTTCTCCATGCACACAGCTTGTAATTTTCCTTTGATTCTTTGCACTTCCTTTATTTTTCTCTTTCACCATGTTGCCATTATTCTCTCTCATGGAGAGAGAGATGGCAGAAGGAAAAGTTCTGTAGTAAGTGCCTGGTCTGGCCAGCCAGGGAGTGGCAGGGCCTAAGCATTTTGCCCTGTTAGCTCCAGTGGCTACAGAAGAGAAAGCAAAGCTGGTACAATTTCATCCAGTCTTGCGAATGTAAGTCTTTGCTGTTTTGCAGACTTTGAAGTCAATTGCTTTCTTACACAGTGCTAGCTTTCTGAAGACATTTTAGGCTCATGGGTAAAACAACCAATCAAGAATATGTATTTCCATAATAACTGTATCTATCAGATTTCCAAAGCCTTCACCAGGGAAGCAATTCAAAAAAAAGGGGGTGGGGGGGGTAGGGGGGGAGATAGAGAGTTTGGGTTTTTTGGGGTTTTTTTTGTTTGTTTGTTTGTTTGTTTTATTTTGTTTCTCCTTTCAGAAAGATAGCCAACATCTCTGGCTGTTGCACTGTCTTAAAAGGTCATAGCAGGACCAGGGAATGGAATGAAGAGACCAAATTGCTCGTAGCCTTCTAGTTTAGAAATCACTGGAAGGTTTCAAAGATATTAGTGTAGGAATCCCACTTATTTTATTGATTTCTCAAGGTAAATTTGTATGATACTCTTTGTTTCATTTTTTATTTTTCCTCACTAACCATGGCTATTTAAAGGCTTCTTAGCTGTACAGCATCACGGAATTACTCTACTAGTGGTCGTTGTTAAGGAAACTTCCCAGTCTGCCCGTTCATGAGATTCCCTGGCAGTCACACTCCGAAGGCCAGAGACTTTCATTGCTGGGACTGAAGCCCCTTCAAAAGGGTGGCTTGAGGGAGCTGACAGGTGCCCTGCTTGGCTCCCCACACATCCTGCTCTCACAGTCAGACCAGGTTACCTCACCAGTCCGACCCCAGGTTTCCCACGGCAGTCTCAGATGTCTCATTCCACGAAGCTGTTTATTCATGGTGCAGTAACACAGACACAGCTTGAGCTGCTGCCTCTGAGGAGGGACCCCCAATGATGGCCCCCTTGCACTCTTATCCCCTCACAGTCTACCTGGGCACAAGTCTTGCTGTTCCTCCTGAGTCTTTGGCTCCTGCCTCCCTCTCCATGTCTGTCCATCTCACTGGCTGTGCCGGTTTGAGACACTGGCTCACCAGTCTTCACCTCGTTTGTTAATCAAAAGGTCAACAATTCCCACTCCTGCTCTGTTTCTCACTGTCCTTTCACCTGGCTGGTGTCACCCGCCTTCATGGGATAACAACCTTTGTTATCCCAAAGTTTGCTGTGCCTGGCCTCTTGTCCCGGGCTATCACACAGAGCTCAACCTACATTTCACTCTGCACCTCAGTCTGCAGCTGCCTGGGCTAGGTGGATTCCTCAACAGTCGTGTCGACCTTGTCCTCTTTGGAATAAACTGGGCCTGGTAGAGGAAAGACACTTGTGTTTGCAGAAAGGCTGTACACCTATTTATGTTTTCCTGTATTCCTCCTACACAATAATAAACCATTGAATCTCAAAAGCAAAAAAGCAGCAGATGAGCATTTTCTGATCTAAGTCATTAAAATTTTTTCAAAAATTTAAAATTACTGAATATGCTGTTGATACCAATTCAGGTGCCCTTGTGTCTAGACGGGACAGCTGGAGGTGTTTAAAATAATTCTGAGGAGTGATTATGGGAAAGTGAGGAGACAAAACCATGCCATGTCAGAAAGTGGGATGTGTGAAGTGCAGCAGTAGTAATCATGGGAAATATATTGACTGATGACTCTATGTCCGGAGACTAGAATTTCAAAAGAATACGAAATTTTGACAACCTGTTTTATTTTTTGTAAATCCACTATTTGGAACCCAGAAAACAACTGTGAGCTTACCATGAGAAAACCCATGTGTTAGCCCTGACTGGAAACCTGGGAGCAGGTCTGCAGAACTTGGATAGTTACGACTGAATTTAAGCTGTGGGGGCTTGGTTATACTGAACAGAAATTTAAAGTGTTAGAAACTCATTCCTTTTTAAATTTGATTCCTGTTTTGAAATGGATGAAAATGCATGATTATTTGAGTGACAAGAGCTGTTAATAATAGAATAAATAAATGACCCCAGGGCTGTCCAGTAGCAAATAGTAGTCTGGTAAGCTGAGATTCTTGTTACCACTATCATTGTAGTCTTGCTTTTAGCTCAGCCATAACTTTGATAATCATGCTTTCTGAAGGGGTTTTTTTGGTGGAAACCTGAGGTATCTGCATTCTTGTCACTGCTGTGTTTCTGCCTCTGCACAGACATTCTATTCAAGATGATGGATATTCCTTTCCCAAATCCAAGACATAGTATTTCTCTCCAACAAGCAATGTTTCTCCTGTGTGTAAGACCAGAGCTCCAAGGAGTATGTTCTAGCACTAGTGCAACCTTAAGCTGCTTGTCTTCAAGGAGGACAGTCTTGCCTTCTGCCACACAGCTTCTGGATTCTCGGTCTTCCTTTTGTTTGCTAAGAACTGAGTTTCTCAGTAGGGGGTTCAGTAAAAACAAGCACAAAACAAAAAGCTCCTCCAGACTTGCAATGTCTTCAATTTTTTAGGAAATACATAGGGTTTTGTAAAGTTTTGTAAAAAATACAAATGTTATATGTTGTTCCTTTCTGTGGCTTCTCCTGTCAGAAAGCTTAGATAGGAACTTCAGGGTGGTTCAATACTTGAACAATTCAAAGCCTGTTTGCTGAAATGCTTGTGTGTGAGTAGGGGATCTTCAACATAAGCTCTAATTAATATACAAACATGTTCAGCGTGCTTTCAGCCTGTTTATAGACCAGAGGCAACCTTGTTTCCAGTGGGGGAAATGCCATTCCATCGGTTGCAGTCTGTGTAGCTTGGATGATGAGGAATGAGTAACCTGCCATTCAAAGGAGAAAACAAATAATGGGCTCATTCCTACATATTTTTATGTCACATAGCCAACAGAAGCTGTATATCATGTAGCCAGAAAAGCTCCAAATGGCACCATTAAATCGAGCTGTGCTTTGTAAGCTGGGTGGCTGATTTCCTCAAAAAATATCAGAAAATGTATTCAGTTCCTCTGGTTTAAATCAGGTTTAATACAATAGAAATTACTGAAGAGAGTAAAACTGGGAAAAGAATCAGTCTCTTTGTGTGGAATGGTGAATTACATCCAGACCATATTTTAAAATGAGGTCAAGTGATTAGCCCAAAAACAGGATATGAAAATAAAATTGAAGTCGTTCTTTATTAACCATGACCTCAGTAGTCCACAGTGGTTTGGCTTATTGATTTTTAATGTTAATGTGGTTTAAACTTCTTACTAAGCTCTGAAGAATGTTCTTTCAACAGAACCATATCTATTAAATGAGTAATTTGCACTTTAAAACTAGATAGCTTTACAGCACAGCATGCCATAAGCCTCCTAATGTCTCGCCAATTGTCCAGCAGGATTGTTGATATTTATACAGAGAAACTTTAAAGGGATGCTGACAGGAGAGTTTCATCATCTGTAAATAGCCTTATTAAGGGTCATGCATAAAATCCTCTTGGATTTTTTAACTGTGAATTCTTGCTACGGCTGCGTGTCAGTACCTTCCTTCCCAGTCTGTTGTAGTTTGTTATTGCAGAACAACGCAGTGTTGTTCAGCTGCTGATTATTTTTAGTTGGTTTGGGGTTTTTTAAATAAATCAAGCATGAACTAGAAGAGAGTCTGAAAGAAACCTAAGGAGAGTGAAATCATTCTGCAGACTAACACAGAAAAGCATCCTTTAAAAATGTTTTTATAGTGTCACAGAGATGCTTTCATAATCCTCTTAGAGTGAAGAAGAGAGAAATGACTAGACTTGCATATGTAACAGGCCAGTCTATAATTCCTGCATGCACCACAGTTTCTCTGTCACACCACATGTACAGCAAACCCCATTGCAGTGAATGGCTACAATATGGTAATAATGATTTGTCCACGTTTTACAGGAAACGCTACAAATTCCCTCCATAAAAATCTCTATTTCTCATCTCTAGGAAAGTTCTCAGAAATACCCAAGCTGCATTTTTTTAGAGTGATGTGGAAATATTCACTTACTGTTGATGGCATGAATCCCTTAATCGGTGTTGTGAATGAGAGTGAGCATTCTAAGCTCATTCTAGGCTGTGCTGACCCAAATGCAGATGCTCATGATGCCTTCTCCAGCTACCTAGAAACAGAGGCTAGACAAGAGTTAAGGAATAAAGGTAGGTATTAATTTGAAAGGCCTTCAAAGGTACCACCCTGGGGAGCCAGAGGCTACTTCCAAAAAGGACCCCAAGACGGACGACAAGTCACGAGTTCTTCACACTTTTATAGGTTTGGTCCATTTGCATATCAGCACAAATTCACCAATTAAAACTTTGTCTTTCTTCAATTTCTCCACCTCTTTTGTGGCCCTAGTTTACACTTTTAGGCCTAGGAGAGTCTGAGTGTCCTTGAATAGCAAGCTCAGAGAAGCTTTGTTGTGTCTATCTGGCCTAAGAGAGCAGCCAACAAGCTACAAGAAACTTCAGAGTTGCACAATAGGCAATACAGGATTTGAAAAATATAAAAGTTAAAACTTAAGGCATCACTCAGAGTCATCTGAGTTGCACATATACCTGCACCTTCTCCTTGAAGGGAATATGCCAGAAATAACAAAAGGCCATTTAGTGTCTAATTCGTGATTTGATCAGAATACAGATAATTGCTGACAGAGACACTCTGGTCTTCTGATGAAGACAGGTTGTTTTTACCCAATGTTCACAATCAAATCTTTCCTCCCCACCCATGAGGGCTGTTTTTTACCTCTTGCTCCTGTTGTGGAGCTTTGAACAGCTTCCTAAATTGCATGGTCCCATCTGGCACATGAGGAATGTGTCTTTTCCCTTAGCATCCTGCAGATTATTTTGTGAGTCCTTTTGTTACAGACGAGTCTCCCATTCCTATTAGGAGTCCCCAGCTGGCCTACAGGCTTCCTGCTCTCCTTTGCTCCCCTTCCTCCACTGGCTTCATCATCTGGCCCACGTGCTGCAGATGCTGACTTGAACGCTGGAGTAAAGCAGCCCCTGTGCTGTCCTCCTGTAGCCTTTCAAACTGTCCACAACACACAGCACACACACAGTCAACAGTGGTCAAACACTGGATGCCCCGTCCAGACCATGCTTTTGCCAAGAAAGGTTGGAGTAGGTGATCCTTGAGGTCACTTCCAACCTGGTATCCTGTGAAATATAAGAGATAATGTTCTCCCCACTTGCCTAAGTGCTTTTGAAGCATTCTCTTGTGGTCATATAATGGTAACTCTGGACAGTTTGAAGTTACCAGTACTGAGCACAAACTGTGGATTGCAGCTGGAAATTCAGGAAATAAAGTGGGTTTGAAAAAATGTAAACAGCTTTGTCTCATTAAAGTCATCTAACAGGAGAAGTGGTGCAAGAAACTTCAGATACTTTGAGGAAAGGCTTATTTCTTGGCCACATTATCATGACTGGCTAAATATGATTTTTTTGTTCCTTCTTTTTATATATGGTTTTAGTTTTAAACAAGCTCTTGCAGAAGCCATGAGATTATTCAAACTTGATTGTAGAACTTCTTCTAGTACCAGACAAGTAAGTTTAGGGTTCCTACGTTATTTTGGAAGTAACCATAGGAGCTATAGCTATATTTAAAGTGCCTGAAGTATCTTTTCTAACATCCAAAGCAGTGGCCCATACAGCTGAATAGCTTTCCCTTTGAAAGTATGTTTAACTCCCAATATATATTAGGTATTGTACTGTCTTAAAATGCCTTTCTCTGTGAACATTTTATGATTGGAGCTTTATGTTCCGACTCTGAGCGGGAAGTAGGGAGAGTTCTGGTTTTCAATGAGGCTGCTTTTTGTTCTCTTAAAATAATCTGATGACCTTAAACTTGCTAAGGCAACATTTCCAGAAAAATGAATGCTCTCTTTCATCTCTAAATACATTTTCATCATTTGGTCTGTATGAATTTGGAAGATTCAGAGTCCATTTTTCATACAGGCAGAGTCATTTTTTCCTCCCTTGTGAGGAACCATATTTCCTTTTGAAGCTGCTTCACTTACTGTCAATTAGCAGGACTTAAAATTTGTGACAGAACTTTTGGCTGGAAGGAATATCGAGGTCATCATGTCCAACCTCCTGAACCAGCACTGCCATTTTACCACATTAGGTATGGCTTTGTCTAACTAAGCCTTACAAAACTCGAAGGACAGGTCCCACAACCTCCCTGAGTACTCTGTATTATCCCCCGGTAAAGCTGGAGGTTTTTTCTAATGTCCATCCCAGCCACAATCTGTGGGTGTTCCCCCTTGCGATCTGCTGGCAGTACCAAAGTTTTGGCTTGTTTCATTTGTGTAAATACCCCCAAAATAGTTGTAGACTACTGTTCAATCATCCCTTAGTCTCTTCTTTATCAGATTAAGCAAGATTAAACAATTCAATTCTCTCAGCTGCCACTTTTTGCCTTAAGGCTCCTGATCATCTCAGCAGTTCTTTGCTGCTCTCTCTCCAGTTTATTATCATCTGTCATACTGGGAGTACAAAACAGAACACAATATTCAAGCTGAAGCTTTACCAGACAGTTATTTACCCCAGTTTTCCAGGGACATGCAGCATAACTGTAGTTTCTGCCCCGTTCCTTCTCTTTCCCACCAAACCAAAC
>VYZQ01033590.1:96233-106976 GCA_013400655.1 Mystacornis crossleyi | reverse complement strand
CCAAAGGGAAACTACAGGTCTGTATTTATGTCTTCTGAAACTTTTGTATGGGAAAATTCATCAAATGGTTTGCACTTTTATAGCTCAAGGGTTTGTGCCTGCTCTTCTTAGGAGTTGAGGTGGAATGTCTCCACTTGGGAGCTGGGATCTAAGCTCACTCAGGCATTACTGTTGATTTACACAGGGATATAAAAGCAGAGTCAGACTCCACAACCTGCAAATCCTTGGGAACTAGTTCTCTTATTTGGTTACTTGGTGTGGTGTCAGCATTGTGCTTTGAGGAGACAACAGCTTCAGAGGAGCATCACTCAAAGGAACTCCCTTTTTAGTGAACAATTCAGCAGGCACAACAGCTTTGAAGACTTAATATTGTGCTCAGAAATATAGTAACTACTTCTGGCTTGAGAATAAAGTAAAGGACGGGGAAAGAGGAGGATCCAGGAGTTTGGTTGTACCTTACGTGCTTAGAGCAACAGTCCTCCCTCCTCCTCCCTACCCCACTCCCTGCACTCCTCCCTGAGCTGCAGGGAGCAAAGAAAGCAACAGGGGTTTTGGTAGCCTAGATATGGCGAGGCAATATGTTGTCATTCTCCAACTAGGCACTTAGAAATGCCTCCACAAGGTATCAATATCACAGCTGATGCTAGTGGGCACTTATGTTGTCAGTCTTGAAAGAGAGGCTGAAAGCTGAGTTACAGACGGGAGACAACCCAAATGTGCTTGTCCAGTTCAGACATGAAATGCGATCATTGCACGGAGTGAGGGAATTCCTACTCTGGCTGCTCAAGCTCCACGTGTCCTGTATGACTGTGCACCGTGCTGCTGCATCAGGGCTGGCACTGGGGAGGCTTTTACAAGCTCCGAGTCCATGTCAGCAAAACAAAACAAAAGTGAAGGTTGCTGGTGAGTTTACCAGCCTGAATTCCCATATCAGTGGGAACTGGAGGCTCTGATAAGATGTTTATAGTAGGTCATTGTAACTGCATGTAGAGAGGTGAACCTCACATGTGGCAGGAGAGATTATCTGGGGTAGCTTCTCTTACTGCTGGACTCAATCAGCTCATGAAAGCAAAGCAAATTCCAAAGCAAATTGCCAGGGTTCACAGGATTACTTTTTGGATGAAAAGACCTTGCCATTTAAACACTTCAGGAAATTATCTCACTTCCTCCTGGAAATTTTCAAAGACTGAAGAGCAGTTATATTTTTTTGGCCACTTACATGTCCTCCATTTCCAGGTGTTTGGACATCGCACAAGACTCAGTTGTATGGCCTGTCCAGCTCCTTCTTGGGAAAAAATTGTTCATGATGGTCTGTTGCCAGGTTCTTAAAAACTTGAGATCTGAGAAAATCTGTGGTTATAGACCTGGATGCTGATCAGGGGAGAGGCTAAAATTGAAGGACACCAAAATGGGAGGCAGAGAAACTGAGAATATTCTAACTGTTGTACTATTCAAATCAGGCAAAAAAATCCTGTGAATCTTGGAGGAAACTTTATTTACAGCACTTTTTCTAAACCAAGGTGTGGGTATACCTTGAAAGGATTTTGTGGCCAAATTCCTAGTCACCTCTAGGAATTACATCCATTGCTGTATCTTGTGCTTTAACTGTGTCTTCATTGTCCGGTCAAGTTTTCACACCCCAGAAACTAGGACTTATTAGAGTAACTGGTTCATCCATATGAATCATCTCTTGTCCATGGATTGGGCTTTGATAAACATAAGAAATACACTATTTTATAGGAGAAGGCCAAAGACACTTCTCGCATTGCCTATTGCTAGGAAATTTTTTTCCCAAGTGGCAATTATGAATTTATTTTCATTATTGTAAGAATGTCTTGGTTATAAAACAGTTTTCAGACTGGGCTCTTCTCCCAGCTGAGGTAGAACCAAATAAACAGGTCTGTGCAAAGTGCCCTTTTTTGAGCCTGTTTGTATAAAGTATCCAGAGGTTTGAAACAAAGCAATCAGTCGCACACATAAGCCTGTTCTAGTGGACTTCAGCCAGACCATTAACATAACAAAGAAAATATGTGCTTATTCAGATTCTATTTATTATCCATATTTCATAACTTCTAAGAAGGGAATTGCTTGAATAATGGCAGTAATAATATATTAGTAAAGTTGCTTGTTTTAATCTTCAGTGAGACCTGACAACGGAAAAATACTGTCTGGTGCCTTAAAGTGTGTATGTGTTGGGGGGGATATGAAGAAAGGTGTATCTGTGTCAAATGTCATAGGAGCACTTACTAAAAATACTGTTAAGTGCTCAGTGATGTGGGCTCACAAGAATATTTCCCTTTTTTTTTTTTCTTCTTTCTTTTGCTTCTCTTTTTTTTTTTTTTTGGCCTTCTTCACTGTCAGCCTGAAAAGCTCCTCTGCAGTTTTCTAGTTCAGTGCTGTGGTCTCTGGCCTCAGACATCTCCAGAACAGTGAAAGCCATGTAGAACACTTGAGGCTTTTGCCAGCACCTATGTAAAAATGCAGCCTGTATAGGGTTGGTGTGGATTGCTGCCCAGCAGTTAATGCACAGGCATGGAGGTAACTCAAAAAAAGGCTACTGAGAAAAGCCAGTGGGCTGCAGTAAGAAAGATTCAAATCTACATGGCAATGCCCTCGAATAGTGTCAGCAAAGACACCAGCAGCAAAGACACCACCTTCACTAGCTTGACTTGCATTTCTTTAAAAATAAATAGCCAAGTAACTTTTTACTGACAGGTTTTCATATCATTCTTCTACTGGTACTGGAAACACAGGAACTCAAGTAAAGCAAGAGTTCTGTGCGGTGCTTTCCTCTTCATATTCCTAAATTTTCTATAAATAGTACAGCTTGGGGATTGCTGATGTCTAACTATATAGTTGGGCTGCTGCATTTTGGGCTGCTGCAGTTTTCCTGTACAAGAGATTATATTTTTTTAAGCATTTCTTTTTCTGTAATTGCCCATAGCAGATGGTTAGAATTTGGCATCTGGAGAGATGTTGATCTACAGATTTACCTTGTCTTCACCCACAACAGTCTGTTCTAGAATTAGCTCACTTATAAACTGCTACAGATGTTATTTTCCTTCATTAACCTTCTCCAAAGCTGGCAGCATCCCAGAATAATAAGGGAACATGGCCATGGCTAGGTGCAGGTTTCAGCATCTGCAGGTGCAAGGGGTGGTGAAGGATGGAGAGAGAGCTAAAGCCTGCACACACCTCTCAAACCTTCCAGGCAGCTGGGTTGGAGTTTGGCCATCTGGGCTGACTTCCAGAGGCAGCAGCCCTTGCTGCAGAGGGGCACTGCTCTCTGTGGGCTGGTCTGGAGAGCACCACTCTGCCTACGATCACAGGAGCCCAGCCCCACAGAGGCACATGGGGGTGTGGGAGAGAAGGCTCACTGCTGTCTAGTGCAAAAAATCGTTTGAACGCTCTTCTGCTTGAAAATGTTGGTTCTGCCCTGTTGAAGATGGGGGTACACTGCAGTCTGGTCACACATAGTTTTGTCCCAGACCTTTGCCTCCTGCAGTACAGTGGCTTGCCAGATGAAAGTGCAGAAATAACATCTCTAAGGACAGGCACCGTATCTTTGTTTGATTTTTAATGACTTTGTGGTACAACACAAACTATTGTCTTCAAGATGACTACACAGGATTCGGTATGGTAAAGTGGATGAATCTAGCAGAATAACTTCAGAAGTAATAATTTCTCAAGTAACTTCCTATGCAATACCTGAAGGAATACTGGTGAGATAATATCAATAATCAATGTGAGTACACTAGAGGTACAATTTATCCTGCACCTTAATAAATATAAAGGCCTTATTTTTGTTCTTTCACTGATTCAGAACATTATTCTCTTTATCCATGGAAAGTTATTCACCCTCTCTCCCTCTGCTTCTCAGACTGGCCAGGATCCAGGGACTAGGTCTTTTGCTGTACCAGGAAATGGCTCCCCAGGAAACTCAATATATCTCAGCTTGTACTAGAGCCTACTTAGGATCTTCTCATATTGTCAGAGTGTAGGATTTGGGGTGGTGTTTGAAACAGGGGTCCAAATAGGGATTATTAAGACACAGACTTAAAAACACTAGCTTAGAACATGAAACATCCCAAAATAAAAAGCAAGAGACTGTTTTCAGGGCACTGGTGGCCATGCTGCCCTGCCATCTGGTGTAATGGACACACAAAAGTGGACGTGTGAGCGAAAGTGTGCCTGGCTAAGGGATCCTTGCTTTATTTTAGGAGGGAAGTGGTGAACACAACATAAACAGGTACAAGATCAGCTGTGCCGGTCTTTGTCTCTGACTCAATCCTACCATGGATTACAGAGGCAGAAAACACTGTAGCTATAGATGCACTGATAAGTCTGGTGTTTCTCTTCAGGAGCATCCAGACAACAACTTCTGGTGAACTAAGAGCTTTTGTGCAGTACAGCACTTGCAGCATCTCCATCAGGACATCTGTATTCTCAGCACGAGTGAATCATCTCTTATGAGTCACTTGTGTTGCTCTTCCTTTGCAGACTGACCAGGCCTGGCTCTCCTTAGGGAGAGAGAGCTGATTCATAAATGGTGAGACTCAAATGGAGCACAGCAGCTGCCACGTTTGACCTCTGGGTCAAACAGGGCCAAAGAGTTTCTCCTGCCTCGGGTCCAGTGAGTTGTGGTTAGTTGAAGCCTCTGCTGTGCTTACAGGCTGAGATGATATGGCCATGTCATTTCCAAATGTGTAGAGGCATTTTCAGTTTCTGATTGTGGTATGACAAAGCATGTTTATGTATGATGAGGCTTGCAAAGTGAGCAGAAGTGCTCCAAGCATGATGCTTGAAAGCATGCTCCATCCACAGCAATTACTTAATTACTATGTACATGTGTACCAAGTCCATGTAATACACACTGAAAACTGCCTGGATTTGAGCCATAAATAATATAATCAAGTCCATTTGATGAGACAGAAACAAAGTAACAGAAAAAAATTGAGTCATATATTAAAAATGTTACCTTGGGTGTAATAAATTTCATCAGAAAACGCAGAGCGCAGATGATAACCACTGCTGCTCTGGAAAGACCAACAAATTCTGTTCAGTCAGGGTGTTGATAAAGGGAACTCAAAACTTATAAGGCCATGTTCTGGGCTGGCTATTTTACAGCAAGCCAAAATTTCTTCTCGGTCCTACCTGAATTTAATGAAAAATGGGTTCAGAAACGCAATTTAGATTACCCTTCCATTACGTAGTTTGCATTAGGGTTATACATTGCTGCTATTACTCGGTTCTCTGAATAGTGCAGTTGAGTGAGCACATTAGAGCATGAGAAGCATTGCATTCCAGGAGCATGTTGTTCCTATCCAAATTAAAATGGACTATGGAATATTACAACATTCTTCAAGGCAAAGATAATGGGAAGGATTAAAATGTTTAGTTACTGCAGCTGTAGCTGTGAGGCACCAGGACGCAAAAGTAACCAGTTTTTCTATCTTCTAGGAAGCTCCTAGGATCATCAGCTGTGGAGCTGACACCCCTGTGCAGGTTGGAAAGGGAGCACTGGGCAGGTGAGTGATCAACTCCACTTTGCCAAAATCCTGCTGATGGAAAATGAAGATCTGGCATCACTTTGCCAACATAATGAGAAATAAAGGGCTGGGCCCAACTTTTCCAGAAGGAAAAGGTATTCAGTTTGCATAAGAAAAACAGATCTATGTCTAAACCAAGTATCTCCCCAAAGCAAAGGTCTGGATTCCCAAAAGGCAGAACAGCTGGTCACACAGGTATGCAGCAGTCCCTAAACCTGATCTCTGCTGAGGTCAGCAGTCAACAGGGTGGGGTCAAGGGTTTCTGGTGGTATCTTTCTGGTGATATTGGGTAAATATATCTCCATATGATGACTAGTGACCATCAGACAACAACTAAGTGTATATTTTTATTGACTAATTAATTTATTACATTAATTAATGTAATGCTCTCAGAGAAGCTCTCAGGCTGAGTATGTGAGCAGGCTGGCATGTGCATTTGAGCTGGCTGAGGTTGGCACTGTGGCAGCTGCAGCAGCACGCTGATGCCTGCATTACTTTCCTCACATCCCTGCACGTACCTTCTCCCAGTCCAAATACTTTGACATTCCAGTGTGCTGCCTCAAAGCCAACCAAGCTGACACCGTTGATGAGATGGTTGTGTTTGACCCCACTGGCTGCAGAACATGCACCACCCCAGGCATGAGGAGGCTTTTATTTCCATACTACTGCATTCCTCCTTGCACACCCAGGGTGAGGCCCTGGCACTAGAGCTTTTGCTCAATTAAAACTGATTCAGACCACAGTGTGGACTGAAAATTAATTCCTTGAAATCTCTAATTTCAGGCCAATATAAATCAGGTGTATTTTTTATAAGAAGAAGTATCTGGAAATAACCAAATATTTGTGCTTGGTTCCTGCGCACTTTGCACTTTATAAGCACGGGCATGGTAATTGTATATGGTAAGGAGCCGCCATACACAAATATATTGGACCACGGTCATGTTTTATCTCTCTGTTAACCTTCTGGATTTACCATGATGCTGTCCTTGCCACTTTTTGCTGAAGAAGGGGTCAGCGGTATAGTGTCAGAGCCATCAGCTCAGGTTGTGGCTGTACATCTGACAGAAGACAGCTCATATTGACATTAGCCCCATCAGTGCACCCGGCAAGACGTGTTGTACAAACAGGTAAAACAAGTCAAATTTTAAAACAGGCAAGCAGGAATGAAGCCCCAGTCCCTGTAGAGGTGGGCAGGAGCTTGTATTGCACCTAGCACTAATCGGCACTTTTCACCTTTCACTGTCTCTCCTCAATCTGCCCCACATCACCATGATAGTAAAGTACGGATTAATGACCCCAGTGGAAGTGTGGGACCCTGTGTGATGTGGAGCTGAATACTTTAGAGAGCTCCTGGGTTTCTGAGCTGAGGCAATGCTGAAGGTGGTTTTCTGCTGCCCTTGGACCATCTGATAAACAAAAATGTCGTTCTTTGAGTCTCTTGAGTGGGACGTCTGTGCGTATGTATGCAAATAAGTCGATAAGAACTAATAATCAGACACTTCTTGGCTTTAGCAATAGAGGAGAGTATGTGCATTGCATGTGAGGTTGGTACCTGCTGAGACAACTGTCTTGGTTTTTGTATTTCTTAGGAATTTTTGATGTCTCCTGCTGATAGTGTTAAAAAATCAGAAGGGAATTGCACAGGCAGTGCTGCCAGACATACAAATGGAGATGTTAGTTTGCAGGAAAAATGTGTGATGCTGGGGTACATTTGCACATTCTGTCAGTCATTTTGTCCATCTTCACATGCAATACTAACCAAGTAAAAGACTACACATGGAGGAAAATAGAAATTGGAAAAGATATGAATGACAGCCAATTGTGGTTGTGGGGAGAGATCACCTACTTGGACATTAGGATTCTCGTTCAGAGGGACTTCAACTGTCAAAGAAAATGGGTTGATAAAAGCCTTATCTACACAGACCTGCACGGAGAACAGAACAAGCTCATACAACAGGCTGGGGACCGACTGCCTCAGGGGCCAGTCTGGGGAAAAAGACTGGGGACCCTGTGAGGATAGGCTGACCAGCAGCCAGCAGAACCTCCCTGTGGAGNGCCACTCTGGCAGAAAAGATAACAAATATTTCTGCTGTCGTTCTAAACAGAAACTACTGTTTAAATTGTTACTGTTTTCCTTCAAAATTGCTATTGCCTATCCTTCTTTAGTCTAACAGTGCTTTCTTCTCTCTCAGCATCTGTACAAACCCTCACCCTCTCTTGGTTGCCAAAGGCATCCCAATGACATCCACTATGGGATGAAGGTGCGTATAAATATACATATAAAAGCATGCACAAAGAGGGGAATATCATCCCCTGGCTACTCCAGCTGCTGGCAAGCTTTGACTCTCAGCCGAGCCACAAAACTGCTGGGTTCTGGGGGAAGAAAGCAGTGACACTTATAGCAGCATTAAGTGTGTCCCAGGCCTCCCCCAAACAAGCTTTGAGCCTCTCCTGAAAAAAAGGAGAGGTATCAGTGCTGGAGGGTTAGGGATGCCATGTCACGGTGACACCACACAGGTGTTGCTGTTTCCTCAGGCCCTACCCACCCCAGGAAGCCAACACAGCTCCACTCACCCCTGTCCTCAGGAGTGCGCACAGCCCACTCACAAATGTGCTTGTTCAGCTGTAGGAGAAGGCTGCAATAGCCAGGAGTGTGAAGCTCATTAACAGAGGACAAAGATATTAACATTAGTAGAGACCTGAATATTTCAAATGCAGGGCTACAGAGGCACCAAATACCATTTAACCACAGTGTGAGAAAATGTCTGCTTTTCCCAAGCTCTTCTCAGGCTATTCTCCTCTCTCTTTCCCACCAATCCTACCCCTGCAGAGGTGCCAGGCACCTTCTGGGTCAGTGCTTCTGCTCTCCACTTGGTGTTTTCTCAGCTATTTCTTTGAAGCGAGACCCAGAGAGACCTCCTTCCTCAGGCCTGATGGCTGGACTGTCACTCACAGCTTTGCTTTCTTGTCTGCCTCTCCTCTGTGAAACCTTCTTGTCCCCTGAGAGCTTTCAAGTACAGCTTGTTGCTCTGCCCCGGAAAGCACAGCAGCTGTTTGTGCTCATAAGGAAACAGCGCTTCTAAATGCAGCAAAGGTAGTCCTCGGGAAAGGGATGAGGCAGAGTGCTAATTCAGCAGAATCTGGGGACATGGGCAGGCTGTCTGCTTTAACCTCTGCACTGGGGGCAAGGAGTGGGTGAGAATGACTGAGGCTCTTCAGGGGATCCTTGAAACATTTGAAGGAACTGCCATCATCCAGAGCTGGAGGTACAAGCAGAGTTAACTGTCCTTGGGCAGAGCTAACACCACCATGGCAAGTCAGGCTCTGGCTCTGTGATCGTAGATGTTCTGGAAGCAGCAAAAAAAGGGTAAAGTTTTCCCCAGTTACTTTCTTTGGAATCATCTTTAACAGATGATTCCACCCAAGAAGCTCTTTACTCAGTTTTCCTACTCATCCCAGGGACAAGGAAGTCCTGCTGGGAGTCAGAGGCTGTCTGCTCACAGCTGCAGCCTGCCTGCACCTTCCTGCGTGGGGCGAGTGCGGAAACACTGCACCTGTCCTCCAGAATGCTGCCCCTGCCCTGCCATTCTCCCCTCCAGGGACATTCCCACAACCAGCACTTACCCCAAGCTCTGTTGTGGTGAGCTCACCTTTCATTTATGGTGTTAAAAGCTTTCTAAATCTGAGTGGGTTTTTTTCTTTGCAGTTTCCCCTAGGGTAAACACCTCAATTTCAGTCTGAGTCATATCTCCTTGCACCACTTGTTCTGACATGCTGAGGTAAGTGGTGTGTAGTACCTGTCTCTGGCTGGATGTTGCAGCCCAGCATCTCACAGTGTGAGACCCATAGAAGTGATATAACTGCTCAGGAGCTGAAGATATCCAGTATTTTTAAGACTGAGATGCAGACGACAGCTCATCATTAAAGAAGAGAAGGCTCTGGGGAGAACTTACTGCAGCCTTTCACAAAGAAAGATGGAGACAAACTTTTTGGCAGGGCCTATTGTGGTAGGAAAGGGGTAATGATTTTAAACTGAAGGACGATTGATTGANAAAGTTTTCCCCAGTTACTTTCTTTGGAATCATCTTTAACAGATGATTCCACCCAAGAAGCTCTTTACTCAGTTTTCCTACTCATCCCAGGGACAAGGAAGTCCTGCTGGGAGTCAGAGGCTGTCTGCTCACAGCTGCAGCCTGCCTGCACCTTCCTGCGTGGGGCGAGTGCGGAAACACTGCACCTGTCCTCCAGAATGCTGCCCCTGCCCTGCCATTCTCCCCTCCAGGGACATTCCCACAACCAGCACTTACCCCAAGCTCTGTTGTGGTGAGCTCACCTTTCATTTATGGTGTTAAAAGCTTTCTAAATCTGAGTGGGTTTTTTTCTTTGCAGTTTCCCCTAGGGTAAACACCTCAATTTCAGTCTGAGTCATATCTCCTTGCACCACTTGTTCTGACATGCTGAGGTAAGTGGTGTGTAGTACCTGTCTCTGGCTGGATGTTGCAGCCCAGCATCTCACAGTGTGAGACCCATAGAAGTGATATAACTGCTCAGGAGCTGAAGATATCCAGTATTTTTAAGACTGAGATGCAGACGACAGCTCATCATTAAAGAAGAGAAGGCTCTGGGGAGAACTTACTGCAGCCTTTCACAAAGAAAGATGGAGACAAACTTTTTGGCAGGGCCTATTGTGGTAGGAAAGGGGTAATGATTTTAAACTGAAGGACGATTGATTGAAATTAGATATAAGGAGGCAGGTTTTACAATGAGGGTGATAAAATGCTGGAACAGGTTGCTCAGAGAAGTTGTGGATGCCCCATCCCTGGAAACATTAAAGGTCAGGCTGGACGAGGCTCTGAGCAACCTGATCTAGTCAAAGATCTCCCTGCTCATTGTAGTGGGATTGGACTCGATGACCTCCAAAGGTCTCTTTCAACCCAAACTATTCTATGATTAGCATTATAGTGATAGAGAAATGCCACAACGGTTTCCATAGTGCAACAGAGCAAGGACAGGTCTCTCCCTGCTCTTTCTGCCTGACAGTAAGGACATCACTCACAGGGTTCCCTTTTGCTGCAGTAATATTGGCTGTAACTGCTTTATGGGAATATTGGCAGCCCACACTAAATTATAGCAGCCTTCAGGTAGCTGTGACTTGTGCCAGGGTATTGTTTCTGTCTTGGCAGCATGGTATCAA